>WNWK01000056.1:105000-127500 GCA_009830355.1 Cherax destructor
ACAAGTACCTGGAACATGTCTGTGGACACAAGTACCTGGAACATGTCTGTGGACACAAGTACCTGGAACATGTCAGTGGACACAAGTACCTGGAACATGTCTGTGGACACAAGTACCTGAAACATGTCAGTGGACACAAGTACCTGGAACATGTCAGTGGACACAAGTACCTGAAACATGTCAGTGGACACAAGTACCTGGAATATGTCTGTGGACACAAGTACCTGGAACATGTCAGTGGACACAAGTACCTGGAACATGTCTGTGGACACAAGTACCTGGAACATGTCTGTGGACACAAGTACCTGGAACATGTCTGTGGACACAAGTGCATGAAATAGGTCTGTGGACACATGTGGAACAGGTCTGTGAACACAAGTACGTAAAACAGATGTGTAGATACAAGAATACAGAACAGGTGTGCAGACACACTCAGAAATACTAACATGTCTTCAGTGACGCGTTACTGATGAACGTAAAAACCAGACGTTCGTAGCATTTATGAAGACGCAAATAAAAAAAACGTTCTTCCGGTCATAGTCCTTGAGATGGTCAGGATAAAAGTCCAGATAGCTTTAAATGTCGACAGTTGTATCGAACTTCCAGACCGTTGCCCAGTCCCGGGCGCCTCTGGCTCAGCCTTGGGTACGTCTGGCTCAGCCTTGGGTACGTCTGGATCAACCCTGGGCATCTCTGCAATAATGTCTCTATCAATTTCCTGATGTTAGCTCCTTCTTTCTTGCAGGTTCAGCAGTCTGAGTGGCAGCCTGACTGTAGTGTGTTCTGAGTGGCAGCCAAGCAGTAGTGTGTTTATCCTGTATGCTCTACCTTTAGCAATCTCTGATAGGATTTTCAACAATAACAACAACAATATTAATAATTTGTTTCTTAAAAAAAATACACAAGTTCACAAGAAGAAAAACACTGCAGTAGGCTTTTTATGTCATCCTGGGCAGGTCCGGTTCACACCCAACCTATATTTACCGAAGTCCTACCTACCCAACCTATATTTAGTTACCCAGAGTTCTTGTCTCAATGACGCTATCTGGGAGTTTTGCTCCAGTCAACCTCAACTCTGTCAAACCAGTACAATATTTCCTATATCCTTTCTAAATCCATTTTTTTTCCAACTTGAACCCATTGCTACGAGTCCTGTCTTGGTTAGATATTTTCAGTACGTTATTTATAGCCTATTCCTGTTTTCCATTGGTACATTTCAATCATATCTCCCCAAAGTCTACGTCTTTCCAGAGAGAGAAAGTTAGTTGCTTTCAACCTGTCATAGTAGGAAAGGTTTCTAATACATGGAACCAACAAGTGTTAGAAATTTCTGACAAGTAAACAGGATAATAGAGTGTATAATAAACACACTAAAACGGGACTGAGACAGGCGAGGCTGATACAACTCAAGACGAAGTGGCCCTTAAGTACAACACATGTTCCTTCCGTGTGTGTCACCGTGTGGTGTCACCAGGGGCTATAGTGTTCGTTAACAGTGAGTGCCATAGAGCACGGTGTCCTCTAGGCAAAACTGTATCATTGTACCCAGACAATAATGATGGTGACCCAGTAGCTAAATTGTGACACAGTGGCACTGAAAGTCTCCATACAATAAACAAATTAGTGCCATTAGAAATGTTCTGGTTAATGGGGGGTTAAAACCCGGAATGCTATACATCCTGTGGTCCTTCAGATTGTTGTATGGTTTGTGTATACAGTAACTAAAAAAAAGAATTGTATTTATCTAGGATCATTAAAGGCTACACGTAATCTTTTGACTACCAGACAGAAATACTTCAATCCACAAAACAGAAATTAACTCTCAACTTACATATACGCTGAGAGAAATACAACTTTCGGTGTATATATCCTGAGCATAACCAAGGGCTTCATGTATGATATTAAGTGGCATGCAATTATTATTATTATTATTATTAATGGTAATGTGCATGGTGAAGAAAATTTAGTGATAGTGCCCACTAGCGTGAGCCTGGTGTTGAACACTAGGAGTGTGATGGTGAACACCATGGAACTATCAGTTTCACTGATAGTGAACACCATGCAATGACCCATGTCACAGTCAACTTGGACGACTCTAAAGATAATCTGTGCAGTCTAGGCCTGGGAAGAACGACAATAAACAGAAACAGTAGTTCAAATTTTTGTTTTCACTCTTGCCATTTCCCTGCTCCTCCTCGGCTCCCCATTATCACTTGCCCCACTCTCTCCTCTGGTGGCTCCAACACTTTCTCTTACACTGCTGGTGGTCCCAACACGTTTCCTTCCTCATAATACTGGTGACCTTAACACTTTTCCCTTACAAACCTGGTGGCCCAGTGTGTGATTGACACACATTCTTAATTCCTGATGATGCTGTGCTCACTGAAGATGAGATCATTGATGCAGTCACAGGTGTTGAAGTTCATAACTACTGTAGTGTTGATTTATAATTGGTTCCCGGTGACCTGTGCCAATATGTGCGCATTATTAACTCTCCTCTTGACGGTTATCCGCTCATAACAACTGCTTATATCACCGTCAGTAGTAACTGTCAGTATACCTTTAGAACTATTATAGTTCAAGAGTGAAGGTGTCTTTATTGACAAGTTCTGGCAAGATATGTGTCTTGATCATCAGAATACAGAAGATTTTACAAGAATCTAATTAACTGTCGTATCTGCGTGCCTCTGTCAAGACAAGTGATAGTGTGAATGATGGTGAAAGTGTTTCTTTTTCGGTTCGCCCTACCTCGGTGGGAGATGACCAGTGTGTTACAAAAAATGCTGAAGCGGCAGTTTACAAACTACAAAAATGTTTTAGATAGCTCAGGTAGTAAATAGTTACAGATCTTGAAAGGGCAGTTTTACAAGACATTATGTTACGTGCAGAGAAGTAACCTAACTACCTAGCATACGCTTGAGGGTAGTATACCTAGCATACGCTTCAGGGTAGTATACCTAGCATACGCTTCAGGGCAGTCTACCTAGCATACGGTTCAGGGCAGTCTACCTAGCATACACTTCAGGGTAGTCTACCTAGCATACGGTTCAGGGCTGCCTATTATCTAGCATACTGTTCAGGGCTGCCTATTATCTAGCATACTGTTCAGGGCTGCCTATTATCTAGCATACTGTTCAGGGCTGCCTATTATCTAGCATACTGTTCAGGGCTGCCTATTATCTAGCATACTGTTCAGGGCTGCCTATTATCTAGCATACTGTTCAGGGCAGTTTACTAAGAAAAACAACACTTCTGGGACTATCAGTTACGAGAATTGATCAAGCCCCTGCCGGTATATAATACATACTATTGATATACACCTAGCATACTCACTGCTATAATCGTTGCACAGAGTTACCTCAAATTCCTTTATCTCTCACCAGTTTCTACATAGTTCTTTTTTGTAAGATGACCTGGCAGAATTCCGTCCCTCCATGTAAACAATACTGTAGCCTATTGATACTCTAAGTTTTGTTAAGTATTCTTTCAGTGTAGAATTTTCAATGTCACTCTTGTCAATTGCTGAAAAATAACAAAAAATGGCGGTATACTTATTTTTAAGTTAAACATAGATATTTCTAAGTTAAAAATACGTGTTTTTTAAGTTAAAAATAAACGTTTCTAAATTAAAAATAGAATTTTTAAATTAAAAATAGATGTTTCTAAGTTTACAGTACATGTTTTTAAGTGGACAATACACAGTTTTTAAGAGAAAACCCCATGTTTTTAGATATAGATGTATAGGATGAGAGGAGGAAGCGAGGATGAGTGAGGAGCAGTTTGTTGACCTGAGGTAGTGTGAACATGACTGTACAACAGTCATGCTGCACCCAGCAGGTAGGCTGGGTGCTGCACTCACCCAGGTGCTGCACTCACCCAGGTGCTGCACTCACCCAGGTGCTGCACTCACCCAGGTGCTGCACTCACCCAGGTGCTGCACTCACCCAGGTGCTGCACTCACCCAGGTGCTGCACTCACCCAGGTGCTGCACTCACCCAGGTGCTCTCACTCACCCAGGAACTCACTCACCCAGGTGCTGCACTCACCCAGGTGCTGCACTCACCCAGGTGCTGCACTCACCCAGGTGCTGCACTCACCCAGGTGCTCTCACTCACCCAGGTGCTGCACTCACCCAGGTGCTGCACTCACCCAGGTGCTGCACTCACCCAGGTGCTCACTCACCCAGGTGCTGCACTCACCCAGGTGCTGCACTCACCCAGGTGCTGACTCACCAGGTGTGCACTCACCCAGGTGCTGCACTCACCAGGTGCTGCACTCACCCAGGTGCTGCACTCACCCAGGTGCTCACTCACCCAGGAACTCACTCACCCAGGTGCCTCACTCACCCAGGTGCTGCACTCACCAGGTGCTGCACTCACCCAGGTGCTGCACTCACCCAGGTGCTCTACCACCCAGGAACTCACTCACCCAGGTGCTCACCACCCAGGTGCTGCACTCACCAGGTGCTGCACTCACCAGGTGCTGCACTCACCCAGGTGCTTCACTCACCCAGGTGCTGCACTCACCCAGGTGCTGCACTCACCAGGTGCTGCACTCACCCAGGTGCTCACTCACCCAGGAACTCACCACCCAGGTGCCTCACTCACCCAGGTGCTGCACTCACCAGGTGCTGCACTACCCAGGTGCTCACTCACCCAGGTGCTGCACTCACCAGGTGCTGCACTCACCCAGGTGCTCACTCACCCAGGTACTCACCACCCAGGTGCTCACTCACCCAGGTGCTGCACTCACCCAGGTGCTGCACTCACCCAGGTGCTGCACTCACCCAGGTGCTCTCACTCACCCAGGTGCTGCACTCACCTAGGTGCTGCACTCACCCAGGTGCTGCACTCACCCAGGTGCTGCACTCACCCAGGTGCTCTCACTCACCCAGGTGCTGCACTCACCCAGGTGCTGCACTCACCCAGGTGCTCTCACTCACCCAGGTACTCACTCACCCAGGTGCTCTCACTCACCCAGGTGCTGCACTCACCCAGGTGCTGCACTCACCCAGGTGCTCACTCACCCAGGTGCAGCACTCACCCAGGTGCTGCACTCACCCAGTGCTGCACTCACCCAGGTGCTGCACTCACCCAGGTGCTGCACTCACCCAGGTGCTGCACTCACCCAGGTGCTCTCACTCACCCAGGTACTCACTCACCCAGGTGCCTCACTCACCCAGGTGCTCTAACTCACCCAGGTACACTTACTCACCCAGGTACACTTACTCACCCAGGTGCACTCATTACCTGGGGTATACATGGAGGGTGTTCCGGGGGTCAACACCCCTTGCGACCCGGTCCATGACCAGGCCTCGCGGTGGATCAGGATGTGATCAACCAGGTTGTTACTGCTGGCCGTTATTGCTGGTGCACTTTCTGAACTGAGTTTATGAGGGGTCGATTTACAGTTCCTGGCCCCTCCTAGACTACTTTGATCTGCATTATGGGTCTCTGGCTTTTTACATATCAACGGAAAATTATTATTATTATTATTATTATTATTGTTATGTTAAGTTAGGTAACATTAACATATTAAATCGTATAAATAACAAAAAGGCGCAAAATCGTGACTGGAACAGTACACAAATAATCCACACATAGGAGTAGGAGGTTACAACGACGTTTCGGTCCAACTTGGACCATTTACAACGTCACAGCGCATATTTAACAACAACTGGCCGCGGCACGTCTGGCAGGGCGGTCGCTGCACAGCCCCAGGAGACGTTTAAATATGCACGAGTGTCGCTGTAGGCAGGTCCAGCCTGTGCACCAGGTCACTCACCTGGTTGGTGGGTGTGTTCAGCCTCCACGTGTTCACTCACCACCAGGTCACTCACCTGGTCAAAAAAAGCGTTAACCGCGGTTTAACGCTTCTCCATAACTATAATAATAATATTTGTTATTATTATTGTTTATTATTATTATTATTATTATTATTATTATTATTATTATTATTATTATTATTATTTAATTTGAAAACTAGCCGACATTTCGATCATTTTCGAAACATTACCAAGTCAGATGATAATGGTCCAGGGACAGATCGAAACATCGCCCAGTTTCCACCTTCGTGAGAAACCTTAAGTTCTCCTTAATTACAATTAACAATATAATGACGTGGAGGGAGGCGATGATGACTCAGGTGAAACAGCTCAGGGGGAGTGGGAGGTCATCATGTTTGATCCGAGGAAGGGGCTAGTAATTCTGGATCAAGAACCCCTCACCGGCATCATGCAGCCCTCCTCCCCTCCCCTCTCTTGAGGAGGGTGAAGAAGGCACATATGTACTTTAGAGTGTACCTGCATGTACACCGGAGAACATGGCTTGACCCCTCGTAAACTGAAGCACTTTGACCCTACTGTACTTATACACGGTATACAGTACACACCAAGAGACGTGTATCAGTATATACCTGGAATGGCTTCGGGGGTCAGCGCCCCCGCGGCCCGGTCTGTGACCAGGCTTCATGGTGGATCAGGGCCTGATCAACCAGGCTGTTAAGTATATATATATATATTATATATATATATATATATATATATATATATATATATATATATATATATATATACAAAACTCTATATATTTGGGGTGATTTGGAAGGGAGGTTTCACTCTTATGCACTCTAGATTGAGGTGCAACATAATGTCACAAAGTCGAGTGCATTGGGTACGAGTTGACACACAGACACACACTCGTGTACACTCACAGCCTCTACACCCATCATCTGGGTGTCGCCAGGTGTTATACACTGACTCACATCTCAGGAGGTGATTAATTATACACATATACAACACTTAACTTTACTGTGGAAACGTTTCGCAACACAGTGGCTTCATCAGTCCAATACAAAAGAGAATAGTGAAGATCAGAAGGAGTTTGAGGTGATCAGTCCCTCGGCCTAGAATCGATGTAATCAGTCCACCAATCTTGATAAGAATACAGCACATGCGAGAAGTGCCTTATAACTGCAGAGAGGTGAGGTGAAGCAGTCGTAGGCGGCGTCACCTTGGACAAATCCACAGGTGGAAGTAGGTCATGCCTATAGGTTGGACAAGTGTTGTGTGGCTGTTAGCAGTGTTAATGATGGGACACACAGTGTTATGATGACATCAGTTTTGATGACACAGTTTACGATGGACACAATGTTAATGATTAATGATGGGACACACAGTGTTAATGATGGGACACACAGTGTTAATGATGGGACATACAGTGTTAATGATGGGACACACAATGTTAATGATTAATGATGGGACACACAGTGTTAATGATGGGACACACAGTGTTAATGATGGACACAGTGTTAATAACAAGACACAGTGTTAATGATGGAACCAGTGTTAATAACAAGACACAATGTTAATGATGGAACACAGTGTTAATAACAAGACACACAGTTTATCACTTTACCCTGAGTCATGGATGAAAGACAAACCTTACAAAACAAGCTTTTAATGGGGAAACATTTCGATCCTCTGATGACCTGATAATGGTCTCCACAGATTGAGACTTTGTGCCAGTAAAAAAAAAAAAAAGAGAGCAAGGCAGTCTAGATTCTAGTAGCAGGTTCAGTGTGCCTCTGGGGGAAGGGGTCTGACTGTCACCTGGTGTCGTGTTTGTATAACGCTAGCGATGAATGTCGGAGGTGTAGTGTGCGGCGTCATTATGCAAGCAAGTTTCTCCCTGCTGGAGGCTAGTGTGTAAACAACATTGGCAAAAACACCACGTAACCAACACTCAGAATTTCATCCTCATCCTCCTCCTTCCTCCAGGCTCACCCCCGTCCTACAGTGACCTCATCCCACACACAGTGACACCATCCTACATACAGGACCCCCGTCCCACATACAGTGACTCCATCCCCCACACAGTGACTCCATCCCCCACAGTGACTCAGCTACGAGTTTTATGCCATAAAATACGTAACGGGTTAGTTTCTATCCACTCTTGGCATCCCTATGTACCCTACTGAGGTACTACTCCTGATTCTCCTACCCATGTAGCTAGGTACCACTCTTGATGCTCCTACCCTTGTAGCTAGGTACTTGATGCTCCTACCCTTGTAGCTAGGTACCACACTTGATGCTCCTACCCATGTAGCTAGGTACCACTCTTGATGATCTTACCCTTGTAGCTAGGTACCACTCTTGATGCTTCTACCCTTGTAGCTGGGTACCATTCTTTTGATGGGCTGTGTCAGGTGTTGATGGACTGTTTCATATGTTGATGGTCTGTTTCAGGTGTTGATTTGTTTCAGGTGTTGATGTGTTTCAGGTGTTGATGGATTGTTTCCGGTGTTACTGGACTGTTTCAGGTGTTGGACTGGAGATCCTGAGCATGAGCCTGGAGGGGGGGTCGAAGGAGTACCTGGAGGTGAGGGCCAAGACAGACTACGTGCTGAGGTGTGACTACAGGAGTGGCTACGACGACCCCGTCAAGGAGGTCCGCTGGCTCCTCAACGGTTATCTTGTCTACGTATGGAGGGAAAACCAGCATCCCACAGGTATACTCTCTCTCTCTCTCTCTCTCTCTCTCTACATTCAACTAATAAATTTAACCACATAAGTTTCAGTCAAGAAATTTACAATATATTTTTTTTTAATATATATTTTTTATATGCTATCCATGAAGATTTATTATTTTTATTATTATTACTATTATTATTATTATTATTGAGCTCAGAAAACAATATGAAGTTCAGTAAAAGATAAAAACGGGATCAGAATATAAAACAAGTTTCAACTACACAATAGAGCGAAAAACTAATGTGAAGGACCTGGGAGTGAATTGCATGTACACTTAATTGTTATACTACTTTGTACAAACATGTATCATGCAAAAATAACAAAATTACTATTATTATTATAACGTCAGAGGATCTCACATTCAAAGATGACAACAATGCATCTATCACATCTGCTAGGAAAATGACAGGATGGATAATAAGAACCTTCAAAACTAGAGATGCCAAGACAATGATGATTCTCTTCAAATTGCTTGTTCTCTCTAGGCTGGAATATTGCTGTGCACTAACTCCTCTTTCAAGGCAGGCGAAATTGCAGACCTGGAGAACATACAGAGAACTTTTACTGAACGTATAAGTACAGTAAATTACTGGAAACAGTGGAAGTCCCTTGACCTGTACTCCTTGCAACGCAGGTAAGAAAGACACATGATAATATACACTTGGGAAATCTTAGAGGGACTAGTCTCAAATCTGCACACGGAAATCACTCCCTACGAAAGTAAAAGACTCAACAGGCTGTGCAACATTCCCCAATGAAAAGCAGGGGCGCCACGAGTACGCTAAGAGACAACGCAGTAAGTGTCAGGGTCCCAAGACTGTTCAACTTCCTCCCAGCATACATTATGGGGAGTACCAGTAGACCCCTGTCTATCTTCAAGAAGACGCTGGACAGGCACCTAAAGTCAATACCTGACCAGCCGGGCTGTGGTTCGTATGTCAGTCTACGTGCTGCCAGCAGTAACAGCCTGGTTGATCAGGCTCTGATCCACCGCGAGGCCTGGTCACAGACCGGGCCGCGGGGGTGTTAACTCCCGAAACTCTCTCCAGGTATAGGTACTATCTTTTATATTAGCTGACATTTAATTCAGTAGTTGGAGGTCAACCAATCAACAATACTCACAATCTGATTTTCTCCCCAGCGTCTGATTCTCTGCTGCTGGGTCTGGTATCAACCACTCCTACAAACTTTGCTTTTATCTGATTGACTATTTCCCCAGCGTATGATTCTCTGCTGCTGGGCCTGGTGTCAACCAATCCTACAAACTTTGCTTTTATCTGATTGACTATTTCAGCGTCTGATTCTCCTGCTGGGTCTGGTATCACCCTCCTACAAACTTGCTTATCTGATTACTATTCCCAGCGTCTGATTCTCTGCTGCTGGGCCTGGTGTCAACCAATCCTACAAACTTTGCTTTTATCTGATTGACTATTTCCCCAGCGTCTGAGTCCCTGCTGGGCCTGGTGTCGACCAATCCTTCGAAGGAGCCTCACAATATTCACTTCAAGAAGGTGGAGTATGTCCTCGCTGGGAACTATACTTGTCGAGTATCCTCTACCAACGCTACCGCCCAGGCTACCTTCTCTCTCCATGTGATAGGTACGTCCCCTCCATGTATATATCTGTATGTTCCTCCATGTTATATGTATCATGTCCTCCATGTTATATGTATCTATGTTCCCTCCATGTTATATGTATCTATGTTCCCTCCATGTGAATAGATTGTTTTCTCTGTGTTAAAAATAACTTCCCTTCATGTGATAGGTAAGCTCCTGTATGAACCTAAGTCTCTATGATTGTGTTTAACTTTAGTCTAAAGCTCTGAATGACTCTGTAGGTCAACTTTGTAAATCCTCTTGTACATAAATGGTATATAGCACCGACAAGATGAAAAATTAGACGTGTACAACATCTGGGTATCTTTATTAGTAGACGTTTCGCCCTCCAGTGGCTTTATCATTGCAAATTCAAGGACATAATGGGAATTCTGTATATAGTTTTACAGTCTTCCCATTATGTCCTTGAATTTGTATTGATAAAGCCACTGGAAGGCGAAACGTCTACAAATCAACATACCCAATGTACACGCATCTAGTTCTTCATTTCGTAAATCCTACCCAGGCGGTGTGTGTACCCCGTAGCACTTCTGTCGTGAATGTAATAATAATAATTTGTAAATCCAACACTATAATTTGTTTGGTATTTTAGATGCGTCATCCTCGCCCTACCAGACGCGTGTACAAGTTCTCAGCTCCATCAGCAACAGCAGTGGCAGGGGTGAGGAGAACACGTATGAGGTAGCCACTACTGAATCCTCCCACCATGTGGATTTGAGAACCCTGAGTGTACTCTAGTGTGGTCCTTCTTCACTCCAGCTATCTTCCCCAAGCCCAACGTCACCTGCGGTTACTACTCCTTCGACTACGATGATGTTATCCAGCGCCTGCCAGCCGGACTCACCATGCACCAGTTCGCTAATGGCTCCTGGCGGGCCTCGTTCCAGTCAACTCACATAGAGGTCAGTGTGCAACACCTCGTTAACGCTCACTGATAAGAAGACTCGGGAAAAAACTACTACAGAACCTTTATTTAATGAAGGTTCTTCTGTTTTTCTTGATTCTTGTTGTCACTACCTGTTGGTAGTCCCTCCAGACGTAGACTGGGTAACCGTAGAGGAGCCAGCGGACCTCCTTGACGGGATCGTCGTAGCCACTCCAAGTTCTCATCCTCTACTGATGATTAAGACACATGTACAACAGTTGGGTATCTTTATTATTGAAAAGTTTCACCTACAGAGTGGGCTTCTTCAGTCAAATACAGAGGCAGCAGGTGTAGTAGTGAAATGATTCATACACCTTACCACTGACACTTGGTATATGTTGTGCATTACTAACAGGTTGATGGATAAGATACATGTGTAACACTTAAGTGTCTTTTATTATTGAAACATCTCTTGCACCGCTGGCTTATTCACTGGAATACAGAGACTATGTAAGAGAGCTTTGTAACTTTTTAGAAAATATAATTATTATTTTGAGTCAGTGAGACCCAGTAGGTTTACTACGGTGCTACATTATTATTATTAGTATTAGTATTTTATTATTATTAGTGTGTGTGCCCCAGTAGGCTTACTGTGGTGCTTTATTATTCTTAAGTTTAATGTATGTGTTGTGTTTGGTCAGGTGGACAGCATCCCTAGGACGCACCGTCTGGGGTGTTCAGTGCGCATCCCTCAGACCTCTTACAAGAAGATGATCAAAGCTGATGATGACTTCCTTGTTGATGCTCTCAGTATGTATACTCTCACTCTTCTTGATGCTCTCAGTATGTATACTCTCACTCTTCTTGATGCTCTCAGTATGTATACTCTCACTCTTCTTGATGTTCTCAGTATGTATACTCTCACTCTTCTTGATGCTCTCAGTATGTATACTCTCACTCTTCTTGATGCTCTCAGTATGTATACTCTCACTCTTCTTGATGTTCTCAGTATGTATACTCTCACTCTTCTTGATGCTCTCAGTATGTATACTCTCACTCTTCTTGACGCTCTCAGTACGTATATATTCACTCTTTAATTACTTAAAAAACTCGTATTTTTTCCTATAGTTATTAAAATAGTCAGTTTTCCTTAACCCACGTCATTCATATATTAAAAAGTGAAATGAAAACATAAATTAACTAGACAATAAAAATAGAGGAATTAACTAGCCTCACTTTGAGTCCTGGAGGCGGGAAGTACACTCTAAACAGCAAATATCCCATTTTCTGTTTAGAGTGACATCTAAACTGTCGTATCTGCGCGCCTCTGACAAGACAATGATAGTGTGGTGTTTCTTTTCTGGGTCACCCTACCTTGGTGGGATTTCCTATTTAGTAGCACCCATGAACAGGATATATCAGTTGCATGTCAAAATTACAAACTTTATTTCGTGTGTTCCTCTCCATGTAGGCTATATCCTCGTATTGTGGAATTTTTATTACGTTGTGATGCACTAAGAACATTTGAATAAGTTTATTAATATAGTGTGACTTACCATTGTTTATTACAGTTGACTCAGCTGGGTGCCCGAGCCTGGAGCTAGAGCACCACCCTGGGCTCAATGCTCACATCCAAGACGCCACGTACACCTGCCATAATGATGTCATACCTGCGGAGAGGGATGGCACAGCTATTGCAAAGCTCAGGTGAGTGTTGTTGCAGCCTCTCCTCACTGTAGCTTTGATATATGATACAAGCCGGGCGCATTTCTGAGGACCACTGCGGATTTTAGCCTTGTTTTTGTCTCTACACCAGTTACCCCTACTTACCTAGCAGTAATTAGGTTCCTGGGTGTAATAGTCGTCTGTTGTAAAGTGGCATTCTGAGGGTGGCAGTACAGCGAAGATAAGACTTGGATTTGAAATTAGCAGAGGCAGGATAACAGCTCTTAGCTTGTAAATGATCTGAGTCAGAATAACAGCTCTTAGCCTGTATGTAAACCTAACCTGCACGAAGAAAATAAAATGGAAGGAAAGAGCAGTAATGTATATTTCTACTTCCTACTGAGGTGGTCTTCGGTCTGCTGAAGAAGACCTCAGTTGTAAGACGAAATGGACAATAATCACCTTGTGTTTCATTGTCTCCTCTGGAAAATCTCTTAAATTATCTTAAGAGATGAATGTCTTCTTAAGGTAAACTATGACCAGGACATGTGTTCTCACGCAGACTACCACCAAGACATGTGCTCAAGTAAACTCCTATTTTGAGTTATGTGAAGGGTTGCTAAGACTGCAAGAGTTAAAGGACCACTTTGATCATCTCAGCTGTTTAATAAACTAGCGATCAGCTGGAAGTAATATTCACACATACACCATCCATACATAGCTTTAAGAAGAGGTATGATAAAGCTCATGGAGCAGGAAGTGACCCAGTAGCGGCCAATGAAGAGGCGGGGCCAGGAGCTATGACTCGACCCCTGCAACCACAACAACTAGGTGATGAGTACACACACACACACTAGGTGAGTACACCTAGTGTATGTGTATGTGTGTTTTCTGACGCTAATACTAGCGTCAGAAAACAATTTCCAAATTATTTCTTCTGACGAACAAAACACCGCCGCCATTAATACGCTCGACCGTCATATATTTAGAAAATATTAATACTAACAATGTTCTTTCTCTTTCCATCAGCTGCCCACATGGTCACGCAGCTGTGTTCCCAGACAGCTCTGTCGAACACGGCTGGGAGCTGGAGCTCAGCTGCTCTGAGAATGATGTGGGATGGAGGACTTTCAACAAGAGGGACAAGACCAGAGGCGAGCCTGTCGACATTGAACACCTGCCTTACTGTGGTATGTGAGAGTAACTAGTTCAACACCTGCCTTACTGTGGTATGTGAGAGTAACTAGTTCAACACCTGCCTTACTGTGGTATGTGAGAGTAACTAGTTCAACACCTGCCTTACTGTGGTATGTGAGAGTAACTAGTTCAACACCTGCCTTACTGTGGTATGTGAGAGTAACTAGTTCAACACCTGTCTTACTGTGGTATGTGACCAGTTAGGAAGGCTCTTCTACCCTCGTAACTAGGACTTAGATCAGGCATCTTGGCTGATTTCATGTTCAACTAGGCTGTTGCTGTTAGCGGCCCGCTGGTTTACTTATTAGGTATCCCCAGTAACCTTATCCTTGACCATGTTTTGACTTTCAAAAAGAAGACAATGCTGGTGAAGGGTTCTTGATCCATGGAATTGTATCTATGTCCTCATGAGACCAACCTTTATAACCCCCATATATAAGGAATACCTTGAGGGATACCTTAAGGTATTCCGCACAACCCCTAGATGTTTTTATTAATATTTGAGATTAAATAAGCATTGTGTTTGAGCCTATTACAACACTATTTTAAGGAGAAATATTTGGAAAGATGTTATTGTGCAGGTCGCTGGTAAATACTTCCAGCATAACACTCTTTGCTGTGTATCTCTTAACTAATCCAGTAATTAAAATAGGGCTTTCAACGTCCTTATTAAGTCCGGAGTTTTGAGACTCTCTGACCGCGGGTTCGAACCCCACCCGTGGTATGGTTTATTAAGTTGGTACTGATGATGGTCCAGGCGGGCCGAAACATCGTCTAGTCTGGTATAAACCTTGGTAATTGATACTGACAGGTTGATTTAAAAAAGACACTTGAGCAGACACTAGGATATGGACAACGTTCCGGTCCTGGGAGACCTTAATTAAAGACCCAGGACCGAAACGTTTTATAATATGTCTTAGTGTTTGCTCTCGTGTTTTTTTAAACTAGTCGTCTAGACTAGAGCTTTCTTTCGAAAGTGTGAGAGTTGTCTGCGAATAGTTGCAGCCATGGTATTGTGACTTTTGTTTTTCTAAGAAAACATAATAAGACATTTTTTTATCTTTTCCAGAGCCTAGGAAATATTCGTCAGGAGCGTTGTGTCTAGCCTCGTCAAGTGCAGTGTTGCTGTTACTGTCTATGGTGGGGGTTGTGTGTCTCTGACCGTCACATATACACTCACTACTCCTTAAATACAAAGGAGATATAACCTTGTAACCTAGAGAAAAACAATAGTGGTAACGCTGGAAACGTTCAGAAAGTGACGCTGTGTAATGCGTACGGAGATGAAACGTGTGAAATAGGGATGGATTTGACTCTCCGTTACAGTGGGATGATTGTAGGCATTTATTTGGAAAATAATAATGTGGAAATGATCAATGTGATAATAAATGTTTGTACCACCGGGTTAAATATAGTGCAATACTTGTGTGTTTGAAAGGTATATCCAAAGAGAAGTGTGTGTCTCTTACTGTAAGGTACGTACGTTATGTAGTCCAGTCAACCTAGCAGGAAAAACTGTTCAACCCAGAACTAGTTGCACAAGAATTTAGTTTTACTGTGTTACTGTGATGAGCACTTAAGGAACATTATATTTAAAATGGTGACAGAGGGAGTTGACGCTGCATAAGGAACATTATATTCAAAATGGTGAGAGAGGTAATTGAGGCAGCATAGCTAACATGAACTTGAAGCTGCACTTCCTCTATATTTCTTCAATTTCTTTTGTAACTAATTTTTTTCTTTATGTATGAACTTTAATGCATTAGTGTCACCAGAAATGAATGATGTATTTTCTAAAATTTTAGCCAAAAATGCGATTACTGGATGAGCATTACCAACATGGTGCCTTATGTTTTGAAGACATTAATATAAACTTATGTTTTGAAGACATTAATATAAACTTATGTTTTGAAGACATTAATATAAACAACGAACAACAGATAACTTCGTTTTTTACAGAAAATGATTATTCTAAAAGAAACAATTCTTTTCACTTTACATATGACATTTTATAGTTTGTCCATGCAAGGTAAGACGAAGATAGCACAACCAACTCCCTTGCATTCGATACATGCTAGTGAACATTTCTGGCCATATTTTTGGCAGTTACATTTATCATATCAGTGTCCGTCTTGTGGTTGCATCTGAGCACCTTCAGTAGAGCTTCTGGAGCTGGTGGTCAATCTGTTGTTTTTGTTTCAAATTAGCCATTGACCAATATTCATCAGTAATCTTCTAGATCCAAGACAATGCTCATCTACAGCTGAATTTTGAAATAAACAAGGACGCTGTGATATGGTGCAGCTGCTGCTGTTGTTTGTGGTAGATTGTGAATCTGTACAGAAGTGCTTGCAGAAACCTCAAGAACTCGCTGGTAAAGCAGCAGAGTTCTTGACCTGGGGTGCAGTTGTATAGGCAGACACACCACTTCTCCAACTGACGTCATGTTGTTGATATTTGCCAGAATACTTTGCATACCTACATGCCCGCCCGGCAGCTGTGAAATGCGGCAGCATTTCGTGAAGAGAATGGAGATGACTTTCCTGATTTCCTATTCTTTCTGATTTTGTGAAATGGCGAAGAATATCAGCCATGTCAGGTATTGCAACGAGCTACGTCCACTACAATGACCATGTATTGCAGTCGTTTCCTTATCCAATTTTTTGTCGGACCTTGTCAAGAGACACTTCTAAACAGATCTCATTTGCTTGAAGTTAACCAGCCCTAAGTGTGTCATAAGTTTGTGCTGCTATGAAGCCACGACTTCTGTGGTTTAAGTAACACCGTAGTTCATACTAGCCAAAGCTGAACACCTGTTGCGTTAATTCCTAAATGGTTATAACTATGACCATAATTTTTAAAGGAATGGACCGGTAAGCCAGCGGAAGGCCTCGGTCAGATGACCAAAAGCTCCAACTGCGGGTCATCATCTGACTAAGACCCGTGTCAGGAAAACGTTTCCTGACGAACCTTACATAACCTAACCTGTTGCGTTCAATCATTGCTTCCTCAGTGATTGAACACAACAGGTGGATTACAGGTTCAGGAAATGTTACAGGTTCGAACCTTTGTCCTTTATTATTGTTTCTATCATGTTCAGTTTTACTTTATCGTTGTTTCAGTCATTCTCTCTCATTTAATGAGATAGTTTGCATCAGACAAGCACAAACTAAAAAAAAAAATCGGTTTGAAAATGTTGGGTTAGGTAATGTTTGTCAGGAAACAGGACAAGTGTTTTGTGACGCGGGTCTTAATAATATGATGACCCGCAGCTGGAGCTTTTGGGCATTTGACCAAAACCTTCAGTTGGCTTACCAGTCCATCCCTTCAAAAATTATAGTTATGATTATAGCTATTAGGTTTTGTTGGAAATGTGAGTCTGACGAATGTTAAACGAAGTCTGACAAAATCTTGTTCAACAGAACATGCTGAGCTTGCCAGACTACACATGTTCAAAAAATGAGTAAGTTTCAAACAATAACGAAGGGGAAAAGTTAGCACCATTGAAGCACTAATAAAGTAGAGAGTTCACAACACTGAAATAACAACAAAAATAATAAAGATAACGTCCTCATCTGTCACCTTCCCTTAAAGATCAAAAAATTTAATTTCCCACCGCCCATATTCATCTGCATTATATATATATATATATATATATATATATATATATATATATATATATATATATATATATTATTATATATATATACATATTATATATATACATATATATATACCATATATAATATAATATATATATACATATATATATATATATATTATATACTATATATATATACATATACATATATATATATATATATATATATATATATATATATATATATATATATATATATATATATATATATATTATATATATATATACATCTCAGATTGACTGGATATTATAATACCGACCAAGAGTTGTGTATCTTCCAGTGTATATACATGAGAAATGTGTACATATCTCTTTGTATATACAGACGTAATATTTCTGGGTGTATACACAGACATGTATATCATTGCATACACCGAGAGGCGTATCTCTGCATAAACGATTAGTTTCTTTAATCCCGATTTTAGGGACTAAAATATTCTTTACTGATGGTGAACAAGCTACTGCAACCTTAATGACCCTGACGTAATTACCTTCAAGCCTAACAAACCAACTACAGTGCTTTAACTAGGCAGAAATAATCATTTATATTCACTGTAAAATATATACTTCCATTCAGGTTTAGTGCTTTCCTGTGAATATAACAATAAAATATTTAATATGACTTAATTTTTAAGTGTGTACAGTTCTTTTGATAATAAAGTTATATTGAGGGGGTTCTCGTATTTCAGTGGGGGCCTTGATGCTTGTGAAGGGCTCTTGATCCATGGAACTGGAGCTACTTGGCACTAATGAGCCTAAATTGCGCTTGAGTAATGCTACTTTATTATGAACTATACTACATTGATTCATTAAAAGGCGTTGAATATAATGTGTTTTATTTACCAGTGAGGTTACCATCGGTGGAGGGAAGAAGGGAACTTATTTTGAAGAACTGAGCCACCCTCCCCTTCCTCGGGTCAACCTTGATTATCTCGTGTTCCCTAGGATGTGACTCCTATGGGTTTATCCCTTTCAACTGATTATACTGGATGAAGTGGTGGTACGAACTGCCAGAGGTAAACCAGGGTAAGGGTGGGGTTAGAACCCATGGCGAGTGAGTTGAAACATCATGCCAGTGCGTAAGCCACTGGGCCAGCTGGCTAAAATGAGATTCGTCCAACTATGTATATTTATATACCATAGGGAGGTTAGCATGGGCACCTGTGACGGTCTGGAGGGGTTTGACCCTCCAGACCGTCAAGAGATTCTGGCTTGTACATGCGCCTTCTTGTTGGCTTCAGGGCGCATTCCCCTCAAGGAAGGTTCCTTGATGCTGGTGAGGGGCTCTTCATCTAGGGAATTTGATCTGCTCCGGTTCCCTGAATTAAGTCTGAATACCTTTCACATCCCCCTCCCACAGGCGCTGCATAATCCTATGGGTTTAGCGCCCCCCTTGATTATAATAATAATAATAATTCAGAGCACATTGGGGACATATAATACGCACAGTTATTAGTCAACGTCCTTTCATTTTGGTCGAGGTTTCTTTTCCGGGCACTGAAAGACAGAGCTCAACATGGCGTCAGCTGTCAGTGGTCTTATAAATCACTACAAAATCCGGACTTCTGCCCCAGCCTTCGTTGGGTGTGGATGTCTCTCTCTCGCCAGAATATCGGTGATAAATTTTCCCCGTTCTATCCAGAGCTCGAATCCCCGGTACGGCTGGAAAACATTAGGACGTGTTTTCATAAGACACCTGTTGTCCATGTTCTCCTGGTAGCAAGCCGGAGCTTGCTACCATCTGCAGCTACCGAGACTGTCATTTCCACGGGGTCCCTGGGGCGTGAAAAATGGCAGCCAAGGGGCCTAGTTTCTCCTTCGAGCTCCTGGAGGGCTAGGCCTGGGGACAGTTGGTCCCAGACAATGAGGGGGTACTTGTACCTCCTCCATGGGAGACATAGGTCTCAGACACTCCCAAGACAGGGAGCCAAAGCCGGGTCACTATCTGGAAAAGACCCGGACCGGAAGAATACCGGCAATACATAAGCCTAGCTGACATCAGTAACATACTACTATATAGAAAGCAGCTTATTATGCTCAGCATTTCGGCAAATTAGGTCAGTTTTGTCCCAGGATGCGACCCACACCAGTCGACTAACACCTAGATACCCATTTTATACTGCTGCTTCACACGGCGAGTGTCTGGGTTCGATTCCCAGCGAGGGTAGAAACATTGGGCGTGTTTCTTTACACAAGTTGTCTATGTTCACCCATCAGTAAAATGGGTACCTGGGTGTTAGTCGACTGGTGTGGGTCGCATCCTGAGACAAAACTGACCTAATTTGCCCGAAATGCTCAGCATAACAAACGGCTTTCTGTATAGTAGTATGTCATTGATGTCAGCTAGGCCTGTATACCTTGTACATGTACTTGTAGTGAATAAAGATTATTATTATTATTTATCATTATAGAAACATCAAAGTCAGGCTCGATACTGCGTAAGCTGTCAGTGGCCCTGATAAACCCAACAAACAACAACACAAAATCACCAAACAACAGCACTTTGTTTCAGTGTTTAATATTCTACTCGACGGACTTTAATAAGAACTGATTATCTGTGGGTGAGGAATAAACTATTCCAGTCATCATGGGTTTAGTTTGGAACACCATTATCACAAACCACAGGTTTTACAGATGATTTTCACGTAGCCAAGGCAGCTGCTTGATGCTTGACAATGTCTCTTACAAGAGTCTCAGTCTTCCTGGTGTTTTATTTCACTCTCGATTTGCCATTGCTCGTAACCTTGAATTTACAACGTATTTTGACGACGAATCTTGCTTTGATGATGAATACTTTGATCATATGAGTCTTCAGTGTACAGCTTGTCCCTCTAATCAAACTGCCGTGGAGGATCCTTACACTTGTACCTGTGTACCTGGATTCAAGGTTGTAGGTGATGGACCTGACCTTAAATGTGAGCCTTGTCCTCCTTTACAAGTGACCTCCAGTGATAAGAGAAGCTGTGTGCCTTGCTATGAATCCTTTTCCTTTAATGACACGCTCAAGGAATGCCAGCCGTGCTCTGAGTCTTACGTTATGACCGATAAATCGCTAAATGGTACAAGTTTGGGTAGTATGGAGTGTATAGAATGTACTAATGATACTGTTCCAGGCGAGCGAGTGTGTGTTCCGTGTCACACGTCCTTTTATGCTGCTAGCGGTGGCTCATGCATGTGCCCCAACACTCATATTCAGCTTGGCGGCATTTGTACGCCATTGTCAGATCTTGCAAAAATCCCTGATAAAAAGAGCTGCTACACTGTTAAATATGAGAATGGGGAAAGTGTGCAGTCTTTATTCTTTGAGAAAAACTATAGAGTGGCTGCTCACTCTTGTGCTTTCAGTCAGAATAAATCAGCCTGTCAGCTTTTGAGCAATATGTGCGTTCTTTTGCATTATGATTTCAGTGATGAATTTAATGCTTGTGAATATTATAGAGAAAAATTTGGAGACAATTTTGTTAATTTGCCTGATTTTGTCCCATGGTTATATTATACTGAAGGAGAAGCAAATGTGTATCTTACTAAGAGTAGATTAAAGACCCACTATAGCTTTAACAAAGATAATCCAAATTCAAAGTTTAATTTTACTGTTGCAAAATACTCTGCTGAAGGTCACTTTCTCAAGTATGGATTATTAGAGGATGTGTTAACTTTGTGCCCTTTAATAGACTTTCAGCTTCATGCTGCTGTTCAATTTGGAACAACATTTTCTCAAAGTTGCTCCATAAATGTGAAAGATTTATGGAATAAGTATGCTACTGAGTTCTATGATGTATTTTTACAATATTATGATGATGAAGAACATATGATTTATGCCATTCCAGTTCTTAACAGAAACTATAAAGAAGATGACTCTTTAGTGAATCGGCAGGATCAGAAAAAGTGGCAGCTTACAAGGCGATTTTTTCTGTTTGATAACATAAGTGGAAAAGAGAGCCTCTCTCCAAATACTAAGGATAAAAAGAAAAGAGCCAGAGTAGTTCGATATGCTCAGAGCATTGAAATAATTGTCCAGCTCCGTGAAGGAGAGGGAGATGGCTTAATTTATCCACCTCTGATTAAAATAACATATGGTGAAATTGGAGATGAGGATTATGAGTCCAATAAAATGGTGGAGACCAATCTAAAAGTATTGTATACCATGAATTTTTCAAAAATCCGTGAGGATTTATCTATAGCTCTGGGTGTTGTGAGTGCCTTCGCTACTGTATGGTCGCTAATAGGAGCATGGAGGTGGTCACGACGCTGTGGTAAAGCAGGTTTAGATTTGCCCACCATATTGAACTTTCTTGTAATTGTATGTGGAAATCTTTCTAATGTATTCTTTTTGGTGATGTTTTTTGCATGTTTTTACTTGACTATTTTTTTCAAAAGGCAGGATGTGGTTCATTTATTTATCTTGATCAACAGCCAGGAAACACTTATTAAACAGATCCTTACAGCTGCGTGTTTTCTAAAATTGGTCCAAGTTATTCACATAGTTTATGTTCAAGTTAGTCTTGACATGTTCATCATTGATTGGGAACAACCAAGGGCAAAAAACTCCATTCCTCATCCACAACTGTTAAACAATCCAGAAGAGGAGGAAAAATTGAAAGGGGAGCAGCCAATAAGTATTTGGAGAACCTATTTCATTGCAAATGAATGGAATGAACTCCAGACTTACAGAAAAATAGATTTAGGATGCCAGTTGTTCTTGACACTCTTATTTTTAAAAGTAATTGGATTTGAAAATCTGGCCGCTGCTAATCCTAACAGTAGTTTATCTGTTAACAATGGAAACTACAATTCTCCCCAGAGTTATGTGTGTAGATTTGCTATCAGTATGTCAGTTTATGTCATTATTGTTGCTGTGCAGTGGATTTTTAGGGTTGTTTTCTATGAACGCTATGTTGATAACAAGCTTCAGCAGATTATTGATCTCTGTTCAATTGCTAACATAAGTATATTTATTCTCGAGCAC
>WNWK01000056.1:822500-985679 GCA_009830355.1 Cherax destructor
GCTGGTGCTGTTGTTGCTGCTGCTGGTGCTGTTGTTGCTGCTGCTGGTGCTGTTGTTGCTGCTGTTGGTGTGTTGTTGCTGCTGCTGGTGCTGTTGTTGCTGCTGCTGGTGCTGTTGTTGCTGCTGCTGGTGCTGTTGTTGCTGCTGCTGGTGCTGTTGTTGCTGCTGCTGGTGCTGTTGTTGCTGCTGCTGGTGCTGTTGTTGCTGCTGCTGGTGCTGTTGTTGCTGCTGCTGGTGCTGTTGTTGCTGCTGCTGTTGTTGCTGCTGCTGGTGCTGTTGTTGTTGCTGCTGCTGGTGCTGTTGTTGCTGCTGATGTTGCTGTTGTTGCTGGTGCTGCTGGTGCTGTTGTTGCTGGTGCTGCTGGGGTTGTTGTTGCTGCTGCTGGTGCTGTTGTTGCTGCTGCTGGTGCTGTTGTTGCTGCTGCTGGTGCTGCTAGTGCTGTTGTTGCTGCTGCTGGTGATGTTGTTGTTGCTGCTGCTGGTGCTGTTGTTGCTGCTGCTGGTGCTGTTGTTGCTGCTGCTGGTGCTGTTGTTGCTGCTGCTGGTGCTGTTGTTGCTGCTGCTGTTGCTGTTGTTGCTGCTGCTGGTGCGTTGTTGCTGGTGCTGCTGTGCGTTGTTGTCTGCTGCTGGTGCTGTTGTTGCTGCTGCTGGTGCTGTTGTTGCTGCTGCTGGTGCTGTTGTTGCTGCTGCTGGTGCTGTTGTTGCTGGTGCTGATGCTGTTGTTGCTGCTGCTGCTGATACTGTTGTTGCTGGTGCTGCTGTTGATAGTGCTGCTGCTGCTCCTGGCTGTGGTATTGTTGTTCTTGCTGCTGCTGTTGTTGCTACTGTTCTACTGTTATTGCTGCCGCTGCTAGTGCTGTTGCTGCTATTGTTATTGCTGCCGCTGCTAGTGCTGTTGCTGCTATTGTTATTGCTGCCGCTGCTAGTGCTGTTGCTACTATTGTTATTGCTGCCGCTGCTAGTGCTGTTGCTGCTATTGTATTGCTGCCGCTGCTAGGCTGTTGTGCTATTGTTATTGCTGCCGCTGCTAGTGCTGTTGCTGCTATTGTTATTGCTGCTGCAGTGCTGTTGCTTATTGTTATTGTGCCGCTGCTAGTGCTGTTGCTGCTAGTGCTGTTGCTGCTAGTGCTGTTGCTGCTATTGTTATTGCTGCCGCTGCTAGTGCTGTTGCTGCTAGTGCTGCCGCTGCTAGTACAGAGAGAGAGAGAGAGACGGAGGGTCAGGGAGGAGGACGGAAGGAGAAAGGAGTGTCGGCGGAAAAGTCCTTGAAGGAGACAGACGGAGCCTGAGGGTGTAGAGGGGCGGGGGGGGAATAGGGATGGGCCTGTGGGAGGGGAGTGGGGTTGTCACTGTAGTCGCCACCCACAGACAGGTGGCGCTGCTGCTGCTGCTAGGGGTCAACTCTCTCTCTCTCTCTCTCTCTCTCTCTCTCTCTCTCTCTCTCTCTCTCTCTCTCTCTCTCTCTCTCTCTCTCTCTCGTATTATGTAACACGTACTGCAATGCACCGCAACGTACCGCAACGTACCGCAACGCACCGCAACGCACCGCAACGTACCGCAACGCACCGCAACGTACCGCAACGCACCGCAACGTACCGCAACGCACCGCAACGTACCGCAACGCACCGCAACGTACCGCAACGTCCGCTCATCAGCAAACTAAGTATTCCAGGTTTCTGGGAAAGGAAACCGGAGACAAAATCTCGGTGATCACAGTGCATTAAGAAGAGGTGAGCTGAGCTCACTGCTCCAGGTACAACCTTCTATCTCACAACACCTCAGCCATTGCGTTGTGTGTCTTATAACGCATTACGTTGTACGTATGTTCTAACGCATTACGTTGCACGTGTGACATGCTAAGAGTACATTACATTTCATTGGGCGTATGTGACACGCCCATGTAGACACGCCCTCCAGACTGGTGAACCAGGTGCTACGGGTATAACGAGTTGGGGAACCCCTCGTTATGCTAGCACCTGGATTCAACCAGCCAACCACAAGGAAGCCCGTCAAAGTTGTGAAGCGATGTGGTACACTAGTGAATCAACCCTGGCAGACTTACCTGCCAGTCTGGTCGCTACGGTTCTCACCGTGTCTCTTGCTGGCATTTGTCTTTATTGTACATATCCTCTGTATATATTGTACATACCTGTACGTGTCACACATTACGTTGTACGTGTCACACATTACGTTGTACGTGTCACACATTACGTTGTACGTGTCACACATTACGTTGTACGTGTCACACATTACGTTGTACGTGTCGAGTCAGACAAGAAGATACTGAGCTAAATCATTACTTTCCTTCTTAACTATTAATACGATATTCGTCAAATTAAACCCCCGCTGTTTCCACGCCACCTCATTAATTAATTAATTTCTCATTAACAACCCCAAAATATATAGCAAATTACAGAGTGCTTACGATGGAAGCCCGGGGGGGGGAACATTGTTTACGTTTATTTAATACCTGTAGTTTATGTGTGTGTGTGTGTGTGTGTGTGTGTCCTCACTGTAGACACACTGCAGATGATTTTGCAATTGTCTCAGATTCATAGTAACTGACACACACACACACACACACACACACACACACAGCCTAGGGGTCTGGGGCCACATGCACAGTGTGCCATGAGTTTGGAAGCCTATAAGATATTCGTAACTCAGTAGACAGGCTTGTAACTCTCAGTGTTTCACTGTGTGTGTGTGTGTGTTGTTGCAGATGAGAAAGAGAGAGTGTTGCGTCTTGCAAGTGTTACTACACAACAGACGCATCTCCGGTACACCTTCAGTCTGTTGGTGCTCTAAGTCTGTATACAGCTTCTCTGATTTTTAAACACTGACCATATTACAGGCCAAGAGCTGTTATCCTACCTCAGTTCATTTACAGGCCAAGAGCTGTTATCCTACTTAGGTTCATTTACAGGCCAAGAGCTGTTATCCTACTTGGGTTCATTTACAGGCCAAGAGCTGTTATCCTACTTAGGTTCATTTACAGGCCAAGAGCTGTTATCCTACTTAGGTTCATTTACAGGCCAAGAGCTGTTATCCTACTTGGGTTCATTTACAGGCCAAGATGCTCTGTTATCCTACTTAGGTTCATTTACAGGCCAAGAGCTGTTATCCTACTTAGGTTCATTTACAGGCCAAGAGCTGTTATCCTACTTAGGTTCATTTACAGGCCAAGAGCTGTTACATCAGCTCATTTCAAATGTCAACCTCTCTAAGTTTATTTCTGAGCTCTTTCTCCTGCCCTTATAAGAGAAGAACTTACTGCAAGTTGAACACCCACCTGGGAATCGAACCTGGATCCCTTCGGTTGTGAAACAAGCACTCTACCACTGTCATCTCGTAGGCTCTGACCTTCACTGGCTCAACCTTCTCCTCTCGTGCCTCGCCTCAAGTTCTTACTATGTTCTTCAGGAATTGTGGTTTGTCATTGTTCCTGTCGTGAACACATTGTTCATAGTTTTTGTTCACAGTTCACAACACAATAAATCCAGGGAGACACAAAGGTTGAATTTGCATATCAGATCAGCTGACACATACACACGAAGGTTTCAACTACTGTATTGCCTTGTACCCGTTATGTGTGTGTGTGTATATATATATATATATATATATATATATATATATATATATATATATATATATATATATTATATATATATACTCACAATGAAGAATAACCACCAAACAGTAATTATAAGTGTATATATTTATGTAGTGTAAGTGAGGGAGGTAGCACCTCCTGGAAGATTGACCTTCCAGGCTCCTCCACATGGAGGGCAGCACCCCTGGAGGGCAGCACCTCCTGGACAGCGACCTCCTGGAGGGCAGCACCTCCCTGGAGGGCAGCACTCCTGGAGGCAGCACCTCCCTGGAGGGCAGCACCTCCCTGGAGGGCAGCACCTCCCTGGAGGGCAGCACCTCCCTGGAGGGCAGCACCTCCCTGGAGGGCAGCACCTCCCTGGATTATTGTTGGCTAATAACCAACTACTCACGTACTTAACCACATGAGCGAAATGTTATGGTCGGACCAAGTCAGTTTCTAATGAAGCAGAGGCGACATCTGGTAACAACTTGAGTGTGCACTGGCTGTTTTTCTAGTACAGATATATAAATATACATTTGTTCTCACGTGCTAGTAGTGTTTATGTAGTGTTTGACAACCCCTACTTAAATTATTGTTGATAGGTAAGACACGTAGGCAACTGTTAGGTACCTTTATTCCGAGACCTCAACACTGTCGCTTGATCAACACAGTGTTTCAGACTATGGAACACAACTCTTCTCCAGGCTGAGGGACTGACCACCTCAATTCCAAATCTGATACATCGTCTTCAATCTCTACTGCTCCTGCCTACTTTCTGTACTCGACTGAAGAAGCCTACTATGTAGGTGAAACGTTTCGGAATAAAGATGCCTAACTGTTGCCTATGTGTCTTACCTACCAACCTGTCGGTATTGTATACCATTTTGATCAATTATTGTCGTTGAGGGTTTCAGTATACTGAAGTGTATAAATGGAAAACAGGAATAAATAAAGGGGCTGTAAATAACGGGCTAAAAATATTTAACCAATACAGGACTCGCAACAATGGGTTAACATAAGAATGGAGGCGACATAATCCAAATGAGGCCTCACTAGTGATGTATAGAGCTGTAAAATAACTTTTGGACTTCTGTTGCTTATACTTCTTGAAATAAATCCTAGTAATCTGTTAACCTTGTTGCGCACACTTAGGCACTGTTGTCTTGGCTTTAGATTTCTGCTTACCATGACTCCCAAGTCTTTTTCACATTCTGTATGATCAAGCTCAACTTCACCTAGTTTATAACCTCGAGGGTTATTTTCATTACCAAGGTCTAGTACTTTACACTTGTCCATATTGAACTTCATCTTCCATTTTTCAGACCAAGACATTAATTTTTCCAAATCCTCCTGGAGTTCACTGGTATCCTCCTCAGAATGAATCATACGGCCTATTTTTGTATCATCAGCAAATTTGCTCATGTCACTTGTAATTCCTTCATCAAGGTCATTAATGTAAATTCTGAACAACAGAGGGCCTAAAACTGATTCTTGTGGGACGCCACTAGTGACTAATCCCCATTCAGATTTGACCCCATTAATTGGTAAGCCATGCTCTATCCATGCTAGAACTTTACCTCCTATACCATGAGCTGCCACTTTTCTTGAGTCTTTTGTGAGGTACTCTATCGAAGGCTGTACACTGAGAACGAATCTTAACTTTTAGAGAACGTCAGAGGGTTGTTTGAAAGCCAGAAAATATTCGAAAGCGAGATGAGGGTGTTCGGTAGTGTCTCCTTGACTTAATTACCCAGGAATAGCCATTTTGGTATGCTGGTGTGAATGCACCTAACATGCGCAGTGACTGCATGAATCGGACGGGTTGTGGCGCAGATACGCACTGGCAAATTCAGGCACTTCTGTTTTCAGAATCTGGATCTGCATCCACCACGAGCGCCTCATCGAGACCCTCACGAACGAGAGAGAGAGAGAGAGAATACCCCCACTGGAAGGCTGCGTCCACCACCTACATTTAACCCACGTAGGGGTCAACAGCATTGCGCAGATAACGCATGCATGCGCTCCCCAACAAGCATTTCCATGAACTTTCTCCTGGCCTTTGTTGGGAAGGTCATGAGTGCATTTAGCGGCTATGATTTTCGAGCCCAGCATTACACTTCTCACAGAGGATTTCTGGCGTTTCACTCCTGGGAATGAATCTGCCTTCCATTGTACTCAACTTCTGCCGCTCTGACAATGAGCTACGATTCTGCACTGACTTTTGTTTTCAGTTTAATTACCGGTGAAAGCTTTTGTTTACGACTTTTGGCATCTGAGACGCGTGAAATTAAATTGGCAAATGATTGGCCCATACGTGTACATGATCTGGAGCAGCAATTGGTCCAAATTAGCACAGGTCTGCCCAGCGCTGTAAATGTGTTTTATTGTATCCAGTTTTATAGTTTCCCCTCAAAAAGAAAAAGAAAAAGGGACATTCACATGTTCCTGCAAAAGTATAAACCATACCACGGGTGGGGTTCGAACTCGCGGTCAGAGAGTCTCAAAACTCCAGACCGTATAATTGGATCAAAGGTAATTGGAAGTTCCTAGAGAAGTATCATTGGATCAAAGGTAATAATTTCTAAGTAAACTGCGGGAATTATCCGTTAATTATTGCCTTAATTATTTGTACATTCATAGGTATGCATACATATACAAATACATACAAGAATACACACATACAGGTATACATAAGCACAAACACATACCGACACGTTGACAAATAAGACACGTGAGCAACACCTGCGTATGTTTATTGAAAGATGTTTCGAGTACCCTGTGGGCGAAACGTCTCTCAAATGTAAATGCCCCGATGTTGCATATGTGTCGTTCACCACCTTGGGAAAGGCAGGCGAGGAACAACGCTGTTGCATGCTCAAGCAACGA
Source organism: Cherax destructor (assembly GCA_009830355.1). Lineage (NCBI taxonomy): Eukaryota > Metazoa > Arthropoda > Malacostraca > Decapoda > Parastacidae > Cherax > Cherax destructor. The sequence goes on from WNWK01000056.1 coordinate 828,981, forward strand.
AGAAAAGGTCAGAGTGTTAGTCCTTCCTAAAGGACGCTGAGAAGTGTGTAACACCTTGGCTAGCTGCTGACGTGTCTGCAACACCTCCCGGAGGCGTTTTTGGAGGAAAGACATTGTCTTATTTCCAAGACGCCTCTAAGAGACGCTGCAGACAGACTGTTTGATCTTCAAGACACCTCTGGGAGTGTTCCACACCTGAAGGAGGAGCTGTAGATGTATTTGTTTTTGCTTCCCAGATGCATGGAGTGCACTTCACCTCGCACGGGAGCTGACACGTAGAAAATAATTTATCTGCCTATCATCTAAGCGAAATGAATACTTCAGTAGCTGAGTACTGCAAGTACCCTCTGGACCTCAGAGATGGACGATAGATGAGTGAGGTGAGTGCGTGAGTACAAACACAGGTGGGGCTGAGTCTTGAGAGTGAACACCTTAAACAAGATGGGATCGCGGATTTAAGAGAGAGAAAGAGAGCAGCAGGCTCCCTTTTCCTTGCAGCTCACATACCGTCAGGAATGTGAGAAAAAAAACTTGTATGGAAAAAACTTGTATGGAATGCAATTGGAAATGAGGAATGTTGCCCATAATCTTAGGGTTGAGACCTCATACTAGCCATCAAGATGAGAGCTGGGGGTTAGGGCAGTGGAGAACATGAGTTGTAACTCTTCCAGCTCTGCTGGGTTATTAGTCTTGTATTTGACGCATGTCATACAAAACCCAGTATCGTGAGTGTCACTTAGCACCTGAGATTGTCATGCGTCTAGATGAGAAGGCAATGGAAAATAAGCCAAATGCGAGTATAATGCGACATTTATGACTGACGAGTCGACCAAGTGGCTTTATCAAGTCACAAAAGATCTACCGGTAAAGAATGAGTATTTAGTGGAAAGTGGGTAGAATGTTGTATGGATTTGAACTGCCTCCCGACGGCTAGTGTGTGTGTGTGTCGTTACGTGGGATAACGATGAAGAATTTTCTTGCCAAGGGGTTCAGCTATGTTGTAGAAACCATCGCTGTGCTTGAAGTTGTTAGATATACAGATAAGTGATGAATAGGCAAGTCTAGCATGGGGGTGGCTAGGTAGGTGCTTGCAGCAGGCAAGTCTAGCATGGGGGTGGCTAGGTAGGTGCTTGCAGCAGGCAATCCTAGCATGGGGATGGCTAGGTAGGTGCTTGCAGCCTTCTGACTTCTCAGAGAGAGGGTTGATGGTCATTGGGAGGTCATTGTGTTTCTAGGAACCCATACCAACAGACCCTCTCGCGCCTCTGGCTGGCTCAGGCCGCCAGAGGTTTGTGGGACTGACCACCTCCTACCAAGACTGAGGGACTGATTACCTCGAAAACTACTGCTACTTGCCTTCAGTTTTACATTCGTTTCTCTTCTCCTGAAGAAGCCTGCTATGCAGGCGAAACGTTTCGTCAGTAAAGATACCCAGGTGTTGCACATGTGTCTTGTTCATCAACGTGACTGTATTGTGTATCATCAGCTTGGTGACATCAATGACTCTGCCTGGTGACATCACTGACTCTACTTTGTGACATCACTGACTCTGCCTGGTGACATCACTTACTCTACTTTGTGACATCACTGACTCTACTTTGTGACATCACTGATTCTGCCTGACATCACTCTCTGTGACATCACTGACTCGCTTGGTGAGCTTATTGACTATGCTTCGTGACATCAGTGACTGCCTGGTGACATTGACTATGCTTGTTGACATCAATGACTCTGCCTGGTGACATAAATGACTCTGCCTGGTGACATCACTTACTCTACTTTGTGACATCACTGACTCTACTTTGTGACATCACTGACTCTGAATGGTGACATCACTGACTCTACTTTGTGACATCACTGACTCAGCTTGGTGATGTTATTGACTATGCTTCGTGACATCAGTGACTGCCTGGTGACATTGACTCTGCTTGGTGACATTATTGACTATGCTTGGTGACATCACTGACTCTTCTTGCTGAAAGTATTGAATATACTTTGTGACATCAGTGACTGTGCTTGGTGACATTATTGACTATGCTTGGTAACATCAGTGACTGCTTGGTGACATCACTGACTCTTCTTGGTGACATTACTGACTGCTTGGTGACATCACTGACTCTTCTTGGTGACATTATTGACTGCTTGGTGACATCACTAACTCTTCTTGGTGACATTATTGACTGCTTGGTGACATCACTGACTCTTCTTGGTGACATCAGTGACTGCTTGGTGACATCACTGACTCTTCTTGGTGACATTATTGACTGCTTGGTGACATCACTGACTCTTCTTGGTGACATTATTGACTGCTTGGTGACATCACTGACTCTTCTTGGTGACATTATTGACTGCTTGGTGACATCACTGACTCTGCTTTCTGACATTATTGACTGTGCTTGATGACATCAATGACTGCCTGGTGACATCACTGACTCTGCCTGGTGACATCACTGAACATAGAGAGAGAGTGACAGTTAAGTTGCTTCGTGATCCACTTTACTTGGATTCGTGATAAGGGTGATGGACTCTTGATCCAGGGAACTGGCGCTACCCTCCACTGCCTTTAACTAGACCTGACTGCCTGCGGGTTTAACGCTTCCCAATGAGACGCTAATAGAGAGAGGGAGGGAGAGGGAAAGAGAGAGAGAGAGAGAGAGAGAGAGAGAGAGAGAGAGAGAGAGAGAGAGAGAGAGAGAGAGAGAGAGAGAGAATACAGTAAAGTTTGGGAAATCCCGAGTTGTTAAGAGTCTATAGGAATGTTGAAGTTCAAGGGTATAGTGCGTACACACACACACACACACACACACACACACACACACACACACACACCACACACACACTACACACACACACACACACACACACACACACACACACACCCCGGTGCCTAGGGTAAAGCTCTCTTGACGCACGGAGGCCGGTTCATCCATGGGCAGAAACATTGAAGTGTTCCTACATACACATACACACACACTATATACAAAGGCCTAGTTCAATTGACATGGCCTAGGACAAATGGTCAACTAACTAACTAACTAACACACACACACAAGACTCCAGTATATTACCTGGTATAAACCCAAGCACTCCCTCTAGTCCCCAGTCTTCCTTCCTCTCCTGCTCCTCCCTATCTACCTTCCTCCCTCCCTATCTTTCCCTCCCAGAATTCCCTACCACCTACCCCCCTCCCCCTTCCAGTCCTCTCCACCTACTCATGTTCGTTCCCTGGCACCTGGCTGAGATATCCGGTACCGGTATACCACAGTGGGGATGTACAAGGTACACACACACACACACACACACACACACACTGTATTTCAGAGCAAAGAAATGTGAAGGAAATGCTTATGTTTCAAAGACATCTTTTCTTAACTGTTAACAGACAGAGGTACAGAAGTCAGAGGTGCGGAAGACACAGGTGTCTTCCACAACTCTGTCTTCTGTACCTCTGTCTTCCACACCTCTGACTTCTGCACCTGTGTCTTCTGCACCTCAGTCTTCTGCACCTCTGACTTCTGCACCTCTGTCTTCTGCACCTCTGTCTTCTGCACCTCTGTCTTCTGCACCCTGACTTCTGCACCTCTGCCCTTCTGCACCTCTGACTTCTGCACTCTGTCTTCTGCACCTCCTGACTTCTGCACCTCTGTCTTCTGCACCTCTGTCTTCTGCACCTCTGTCTTCTGCACCTCTGTCTTCTGCATCTCTGTCTTCTGCACCTCTGACTTCTACACCTCTGTCTTCTGCACCTCTGACTTCTGCACCTGTGTCTTCTGCACCTCTGTCTTCTGCACCTCTGTCTTCTGCATCTCTGTCTTCTGCACCTCTGTCTTCTGCACCTCTGTCTTCTGCATCTCTGTCTTCTGCACCTCTGTCTTCTGCACCTCTGTCTTCTGCACCTCTGACTTCTGCACCTCTGTCTTCTGCACCTCTGTCTTCTGCACCTCTGTCTTCTGCACCTCTGTCTTCTGCACCTCTGTCTTCTGCACCTCTGTCTTCTGCACCTCTGTCTTCTGCATCTCTGTCTTCTGCACCTGTGTCTTCTGCACCTCTGTCTTCTGCACCTGTGTCTTCTGCACCTCTGTCTTCTGCACCTCTGTCTTCTGCATCTCTGTCTTCTGCACCTCTGTCTCCTGCACCTCTGTCTTCTGCACCTGTGTCTTCTGCACCTCTGTCTTCTGCACCTGTGTCTTCTGCACCTCTGTCTTCTGCACATCTGTCTTCTGCACCTCTGTCTTCTGCACCTCTGTCTTCTGCACCTGTGTCTTCTGCACCTCTGTCTTCTGCACCTGTGTCTTCTGCACCTGTGTCTTCTGCACCTCTGTCTTCTGCACCTCTGTCTTCTGCATCTCTGTCTTCTGCACCTGTGTCTTCTGCACCTGTGTCTTCTGCACCTCTGTCTTCTGCACCTCTGTCTTCCTTATTACTGTCGACAGAACACCTGTCTGAAGTTATCAGGTGATAACTCTGCCTTCGTGGGTAGATAACGCGTGTGTTGGTGAGGATGTACCAGAGATGTGTCACAGCAACAAGGGGTCACAATTGGAAGTTGAAGACTCAGATGAATCAAGGGGATGTTAGGAAGTATTTCTTCAGTCATAGAGTTGTCAGGAAGTGGAATAGTCTGGAAAGTGATGTAGTGGAGGCAGGATCCATACATAGCTTTAAGAAGAGGTATGATAAAGCTCATGGAGCACAGAGAGAGGGTGGACCTAGTAGCGACCAGTGAAAAGGCGGGTCCAGGAGCTATGAATCGACCCCTGCAACCACAATTAAGTGAGTAGAGGTGATAACATCGGGTTGTGGTTACTGCTAGCACCATGTGAGGCAGCCTGCCTTCCAGCTGCCTTCTAGCACCATGTGAGGCAGCCTGCCTTCCAGCTGCCTTCTAGCACCATGTGAGGCAGCCTGCCTTCCAGCTGCCTTCTAGCACCATGTGAGGCAGCCTGCCTTCCAGCTGCCTTCTAGCACCATGTGAGGCAGCCTGCCTTCCAGCTGCCTTCTAGCACCATGTGAGGCAGCCTGCCTTCCAGCTGCCTTCTCCACACTTGTCTGTGTCTCCGAGGATGTTTACTTTGTTGACGTGTTGACTGAGACAGAGTTGCCGGAGTGTTTGTCAACATTACCAGTGCTTGCAACACCAGGACCAGGCTGGTACATCACCAGTGCTTGCAACACCAGGACCAGGATGTTACATCACCAGTGCTTGCAACACCAGGACCAGGATGGTACATCACCAGTGCTTGCAACACCAGGACCATGGTAATACATCACCAGTGCTTGCAACACCAGGACCAGGGTAATACATCATCAGTGCTTGCAACACCAGGACCAGGGTAATACATCACCAGTGCTTGCAACACCAGGACCAGGGTAATACATCACCAGTGCTTGCAACACCAGGACCAGGGTAATACATCATCAGTGCTTGCAACACCAGGACCAGGGTAATACATCACCAGTGCTTGCAACACCAGGACCAGGGTAATACATCACCAGTGCTTGCAACATAAGGACCAGGGTAATACATCACCAGTGCTTGCAACACCAGGACCAGGGTAATACATCATCAGTGCTTGCAACATAAGGACCAGGGTAATACATCACCAGTGCTTGCAACACCAGGACCAGGGTAATACATCACCAGTGCTTGCAACACAAGGACCAGGGTAATACATCACCAGTGCTTGCAACACCAGGACCAGGGTAATACATCACCAGTGCTTGCAACACCAGGACCAGGGTAATACATCACCAGTGCTTGCAACATCTGGCTCTACGCAAAGCCAGGCTTTGTACTGAGAGTCTCTCTCTCTCTCACTCACTCTCTCAATACCAGACAGTGTCGACAGTAAGACAATGGGTCTCAGAGCGCGCACAAGCATCAGTCATTTCCAGATGAATCTCTTCAAGCAGACTGCTGCGCGGTCAGCAATACATGACCTCCCACTTTCATACAGAGGTATTCCATTCTCAGACTGCATTGCTGTAATCTCTAACCACCTTGGCAACCGTTGGCAACAACGTTGGTCCGATATGACTCAAAACAAATCACATTCTGTCAAACCAAGTTTAGGTTTCTGGTCTTCTTGTCATCGATGTCGAGGCTGGGAGACTGTATCGTCACCTGACCATCAGCGCTCTATGACCCTACTGGGTTTAGGACTTCTTTTTTATTATAATAGTAATTCAGCTATACTCGTTCCAGTATACACGAGATACTGGAACGTAATTCGAGCCTGCAACGCCCACGGGTTGTTTTCTAAACCCACCAATTGTCCTGAAATTATGTCTTTTATTCATTGGCAAATTTTCCTCCTTCTGGGAGGAAAATTATGCAAACTGAACCAAACTTTACTGTGGTTGTGGGATTTTTGTTACGTACGAGTGTACAATAAGATGGTAAGAAGCACTAAGTGATTATCTTACTTTGTAAATTACCCTTAGTCAAAGGGAAATTAAATTATATTTCTTGGTCATAGTAAGTTATATTATTCTTATTATTATTATTATTGATATTTTTATTGTTATTGTTATTAATATTATTGTTCTTTCTTTCAACACGTCGGCCGTTTCCCACCGAGGCGGGGTGGCCCAAAAGGAAAAACGAAAGTTTCTCCTTTTACAATTAGTAATATACACAGAAGAAGGGGTTACTAGCCCCTTGCTCCCGGCATTTTAATCGCCTCTTACGACACGCATGGCTTACGGAGGAAGAATTCTGTTCCACTTCCCCATGGAGATAAGAGGAAATAAGAACAAGAACTAGTAAGAAAATAGAAGAAAACCCAGAGGGGTGTATATATATATGCTTGTACATGAATGTGTAGTGTGATCTAAGTGTAAGTAGAAGTAACAAGACATACCTGAAATCTTGCATGTTTATGAGACAGAAAAAAGACACCAGCAATCCTACCATCATGTAAAACAAATACAGGCTTTCGTTTTACACTCACTTGGCAGGACGGTAGTACCTCCCTGGGTGGTTGCTGTCTACCAACCTACTACCTAGAATATTATTGTTATTGTTATTAATAATATTGTTGTTATTCTGTTGTTATTGCTGTTATTATTGTTATTAATTTATTATTATTATTACTATTATTATTATTGTTGTTGTTATTATCATCATCATCATTATCGTGGTGGGAAACACTAAGATAATCATACACCAAACTCCAAGAATTAGTCGCTGGGAAAAATGTTCGCTGAACGCGTTCGTCCATTCCCTTATTCAGGTTACATGCTTACAGTACATATATAAATATATATGTTGTATTTTGGCGTATGTTGTGCGCGAGATCCCTCTTCTTCCTACCTACCCAAACTGGTATATTATTGCATGACTTTTTGTGGTTTGAGGCGCGGGAAGAGAAAGTGGAGCGACTGGTGGCGTCTATTCAAGGTTTGGCAAAGTCATTTCTGCCCTGAAACGCCCTTCAGCTGACACATTAAACTCTTTACTACCAGGGTACGTAAGGTATGTGTCTCTCACTCCACTACCAGGGTACGTAAGGTATGTGTCTCTCACTCCACTGCCAGGGTAGGTGAGACTTGTGTCTCTCACTCCACTACCAGGGTAGGTGGGACTTGTCTCTCACTAAACTACCACTGGTTTCGAGGTCTCTTCTACCCCTGGAAGCAAGACCTGGATGACCTGAGCAGGGAGGTTGTGTTGCAAGCATCCAGCGTGTCGACACAATCATATGTCACAAAATGTCTGTTTTTTTCAATACGTTCGTCAGGGATAACAAGAGACCGCAGGTTAAATAAACACCAAATAAATGGAATCGAATGTATGGTGAGATTCTATTATTTTTTTGCCCACAGCGACAGAATAATGGAATAAATTGAAAAGAGGAGGTGGTGAGGGCTGATAACATTGAAAATTTGTAAGATATTCGTGATATTAATGACCCGCACATAGGAGGGAAATGTGCAACTGATTTGTGTATTAATGAAGAGATTATAACTCTGCTCCTAAAGCTACAAATAGGCAATTACAACCAGACTGATTCACTTCTTAAAAGCTGCCTCTGTGCTGCCAATATTTCTTATATCTGCTGGCGGAGGGTTGCAGGGTCTTGAAGGGCCGATGTTGGCACTGTTATCTAACTGTGGTGGTGTGGTTTGGTCTACACTTCCTCCCACATCTCTCTGATGTTTTATCATGGCAGTGGGTAGACTGGTTATCCCTCCCTAAAGTATATTTCATGTATATGTTATCTGTCGTTTCTCTGTGAAGTTATGGTAGTGAGTGACTTGGTAACCTGATCCTGTCTCTGAAGTAAGTTGTTATGGTAGCGTGTGACCTGGGAGACCTGTGTATGTGTCGAGTCTGTCTGTATCCCACAAATGAATGAAAAAATCGAGTGGTGGTAGTTGTAGTGATGGTGGGAAGGGTGGTAATAGTGGTAATGGTAACTTTAGGTGTTGTGGCAGTGGTGAGGAAGGTGGCAGTGGTGAGGAAGGTGGCAGTGGTGAGGAAGGTGACTGTGAAACCTTCCAGTTAGGGAAAAGCAAACGGGTTACTCCTGAGACCTTATAGGTCAGTGATCCGCGCCTCTGGGCAGTATCTTTTCCTCCGTGAGTCTTGGCCGGGCTCAGGAGCTTCGATCCAACCCATGTACCCACAAACGGGTGAGTACATATTACCTAGGTCAGTTCAGGTCACGTTCTAACTATTGTAATCAATAAATAATTAGTTTCACCTCCCAACTTTATATAAATATATATATATATATATATATATATATATATATATATATATATATATATATATATATATATATATATATATATATATATATATATATATATATATATATATATATATTGCAGGAATACAGGACCCTAGCTACACCAGTGCCATCACTGAATGGGAGACTCTTGCTGCTCCAACACCAAAACCTAGTGAAGAACTGGCCTACAAACAGTCAAGCTGGGACGGCCCCATCGCTGAAAAGATACTTGCCAATATGCTCAGGGCCGTAACATCAGACAGGAGACTGCCCGTCTCCTAGCTGTGAGTGCACATCACTCTGGGGACTTCCTCCAAACAGTTCCCATTTCGGCCATGGGAACACGCCTGGACCCTAAGACCCTTCGTATTGCAGTGGCTCTGCGCCTTGCTGCCCCTATTCACACGGAATATACGTGTATTTGCAGCGATGCGCAAGCCGACCAATATGGTCTACATGGTCTTAACTGCTCTAAAACCAAGGGTTGGCATGCAAGACACAATGAGGTCAACGACATCATAAAGAGAACCCTTGCTACAGCTGGATGCCCAGCCGAGAGAGAGCCTCGATCACTAGCAGCCAACAACGCCCACAACCCAGCAAACCGCCCCGACGGGATCACCATCTATCCTTGGAAGAATGGCAAGCTCTTAGCATGGGATTATACCTGTGTGTCGACACTGGCTGACACCTACATCCATCACAGTGTCGGGCGACAGGGAGGAGCTGCTGACCACAGAGAGGAGTACAAGATCGGCAAGTACAGGGACATAAGCCAACAGTATAAATTTGTCCCAGTGGGATCAGAGACCTTGGGAGCGTGGGGAAAAAATGCAACACGTTTCCTTAAAGAACTGGGTTCCAGACTCATCGACACCACCAGGGACCCAAGGGCAGCCACGTTCATGTTCCAGCGTCTCAGCGTGGCCATCCAGAGGGAAACGCATGCTGCATACTTGGCTCGCGTCCGGCTTCGGAGGAGCTGGAGGAGATTCATAATCTTTGACATATTTTACCATTGTATTCATGTTCATGTTTGTGTTTTCTGTAAATGTATGCTGTCTATTAATAAAGCATTTATATGTAAAATATATATATATATATATATATATATATATATATATATATATAATATATATATATATATATATATATATATATATCATATACACTCCTTCCCACCTGTCTACACTCTTGCCCACCTGTCTACACTCTTCATCTACAAGTCCACAAGGAAGATCAGTTCACGCTCTTTTAATATATTTTTAATATTTTTTACACAACTGACTTTACATTTTTAAGAGCTGCTGTCTTCAGCTCTTTTTGAAAGCTCAGCTCTCATTGCGGTCAGCTGTACTCTTAGCCACACGCTGTGACACTTGTTAAAAGCAGTGTATCTAAACCCAATCTAATCTAATCTAACCTAACCTAACATAACCTTACCTAACATAACCTTACCTAACATAACCTTACCTAACCTAACCTAACCTAACCTAACCTAACATAACCTTACCTAACCTAACTTAGAAATGGGCCGTAAGCCCTGTGTGAAAGTGTTACATACTTACTCATCTTAGGAGGGTGAGTTGCTAAATTATGAGCCACCCCTCCCCAGGATGCCACCCACAATATCATCCTAACACCCAGGTGCTTATTTAGTGGTAGACCGACAGTGACAAGTGGTGTAATAATAATAATTATTATTGTTGTTATTATTATTACTGAAGAACAAAAAGGTACAATACCGTGACTAGAACAATACACGAATAACATAGGAGGAGCTTACGACGACGTTTCGGCCCTACTTAGACATTTACAAAGTCACACTGTAAATGGTCCAAGGCGGACCGAAATGTCGTGGTAAGCTCCTGTCTCCTATGTGCGGGTTATTTGTGTATTATTATTATTGTTATTATTATTTGTATTGTCTACACTGATTGTTCGGTTGATTAGGTTGAAGATTAATCAACTACGCGAGGGTCATTAAGGCTGTCACCTGGTCATCACCAGTAAGCTTTAATCCTTAACATTTGAATTAAAGCAAACTGTCAGCGTACACACATGGATCAGAACTAGACACTGTCAGGTATGTGTCTTGCACGTGTCTCACGCACGTATGTTACACATGCGTCAGTGTAAGGCTGTGAAAGGTTACTGAACATGTGTCAGTGTAAGGCTGTGAAAGGCTATTGAATACTGACACATGTGTAAGATACGTGTGTGAGACATATGCAAGACACATACCTCTCAGTGTCTAGTTATGACCCGTGTTTCTTTCGAGGCGTCTTTGGCAGGCCTCGATTACACTGTTTCTAGGTTCCGGCAGAAGAACTAGGATTCTAGCAGCGACTGGTGCAGAGATCTTCAAGAAATCCTCGTAAACACAAACAAACTGATTCAAAATTCAAGACCATTAAAAATTCTAACATTCTAATTATTTTTTTAATCGCGGGGGGGGGGTAGGACGCTAAAATCTCAAGGGTCACGCAGCGCCGTTTCCGTTGAGGTGATTAGTCAACTTAACGACAGTTCCGCTGGCGGAGGTTTCGCCAGAACGTGTGGCGAGGCGTGACGAGTCTTGAGATAAACAACGGCGAGACTTCGGTTGAATTACTCGTTAATTACTGAAAGTCGGACGAGGATTATGTGGGAGACTGTGAGGAGACTTATCCATGCGTCTACACAGCGCTCACGATGATCCCTACTGTCCCAGGTATACCTGGAGAGGGTTTCGGGGGTCAACGCCCCCGCGACTCGCTCTGAGATCAGGCCATGTAGTAATCAGTCCTTCAACCTGTCCCAAGTACCTATTTCCTTGGGTGAAATCCACAATGGGCATCAACCTAGGACAACCGGGTACTGATCCACCTGTAAATGTGGTGTTTACAAATACCTGTGGTAAGACAGGGAATTCTCAACCCGTTACGGGTCATTCTTTGTCTCAGACCCGCGTCGGGAGGCACCCGCCCTGTTTCCTGACGAAGGAAGCAACACCGCCACCCCTGTGCAACACCTGGCTGTCTTGATTAAGCTTTTACACCTGTGTCTTAATCAACATCCTGTGTCTGCTAAGCTCTTGATCTAAGGACAACATTATCACCACAACAACAATAACAAAATTAATCACAACGACCATTACCACCACCACCACAAGGACCATTACCACCACAACGACCATTACCACCACCACCACAACGACCATTACCACCACAACAACCATTACCACCACCATCCAGTCTACACTTTCATCACAGTGGCCCTCAGAGATTACGTCGAAACTAATATTCAGTCTCTCAGTCATTTCCAGAATGATAAACAAAATTCTAAATGTCTCAGAAATCCACGAAAACTGTTATTTACACGGAAGCGAGAGCCCCATAAGGATCATTCAGCGTCTCTGGAATGAGAAGTAATCAAGTGGGGAACATAAATCCAATTCCTATGTGTTTGGTTAACTTGGTTTAACATCTTTCATGTCACCCATTCACAACAAGAATTCTTCAATTACTAAATTAGGGATGAAACTCTCAATGTTTATACCCTGAGAGACATACACCTGTTGTATGTGCCTTGTGCTTGTAGGGTAAATACACGCAAGCATCAATCTTTTTTTTGTTTTGGCAGGCAGAGACAAGGTCGAGGTGAACGCACGAGTGTTTACACTGTGATTCAGGTCGCGAACGCTGCCGACGATGATGTGATTCAGGTCGCGAACGCTGCCGACGATGGGATTCAGGTCGCGAACGCTGCCGACGAAGAAGATCCCATGAAACCAAAACACCAAAGATATGATTACAGCTGTTACTGAGTGTACTAGACAGGTGGAACATTCAGTATGTTGGGTGAACTAGACAGGTGGAACATTCAGTATCTTGGGTGAACTAGACAGGTGGGTCATCAGATATCCAGACAGCTGGAATATTCAATATCTTGGGCGGACAAGACTGTGAGAACATTAGAAATCGACGCTGTAGGCAGAGTAACAAGTGGGTCGACCTTGAAGTTGATTAAGAGGCGTTGCAGTGGTTAAGGAAAAAAAACTTGTTCTCTTCTCACTGTTCATCAAGTTCTGGGCCAATACCACTGATGACTAGCCTGTTCTCCACGTGTGTTTTTTTCTCAACTCGAGTGGCAGCTGTTCAGAATGTTCATTATGTCTGCTGTGTAATATTAATGTTCACCTCTCGGAGTGCCTGTTGAGATGATGTAGAAACTGGTTAATGTGGATAACTGTAAATGTAGCATGTGCTAAGTGTAGCAACCAATGAATGTAGCAACCGCTAAATATAGCGATTGATAAATATAGCCACTGTCAGAGTGTCCAGCAGACACAGACGCCAGACACTTAAGCAGACACGGGGACACAGGCAACAGACACCCTGAGAGCAGTGACCCACATCATGCGACCCAGACAGTCAGTTTCCCCACTGTGTATCAACCCTGAAGTAACAGCACCAACAGCAATTCGTGAATCAACAGCAGTACTTGGTGCAGCAGTACTTGGTGCAGCAGCACCTGGTGCAGCAGCACCTGGTGCAGCAGCAGCAATAGTCACTGGCTGACTGGCTTACCAAGCACTCTGGCTTACTGGTGCTATATAACCTGTGGTTAAGCCACCACTGGGTTAGCATGCCTCTCTACTCCGCCTATTTAATAAACAAATTATCACGTTTTTTGAGGCCTATGACAGAATAAATTTCGGAACACGAAATAAATCTTTGAGTCGAGGAGTTCAATGGAATAAATCACACTGCATTTGTTTGAGGTTATCCTATGTTAGATTTATATAATTTAACACCAGTATACGTATGTCTAAAGTTAATGTGTATATGTTAATATATATGTAGTTACACTGTGGCAATCTATGTAGGCTATACTGAGAGATGTATCCCTCAAAGAAGAGTATATATACAATGAGAGATGTATCCCTCAAAGAGTGTATATACACTGAGAGATGTATTCCTCAAAGAAGAGTATATATACACTGAGAGATGTATCCCTCAAAGAAGAGTATATATACACTGAGAGATGTATCCCTCAAAGAGTGTATATACACTGAGAGATGTATTCCTCAAAGAAGAGTATATATACACTGAGAGATGTATCCCTCAAAGAAGAATATATATACACTGAGAGATGTATTCCTCAAAGAAGAGTATATATACACTGAGAGATGTATCCTCAAGAAGAATATATATCACTGAGAGATGATTCTCAAAGAAGATATATATACACTGAGAGATGTATCCTCAAAGAAGAGTATATATACACTGAGAGATGTATCCCTCAAAGAGTGTATATACACTGAGAGATGTATCCCTCAAAGAGTATATATACAATGAGAGATGTATCCCTCAAAGAGTGTATATACACTGAGAGATGTATCCCTCAAAGAAGAGTATATACCGAGAGACGTGTGTCTCTCAGACACGACTATATACACCTAGAAGTATCTCTTAGAAACGGGTATATAGACCTTAATCGTTAACATAATCCCTGTTTTAGGGATATACAGGTGGTGAACAGGTTACATTCAAGATCCTCGTGTAGTCGATACTCTTTAAACCCCATTAACGAAAACCAAACCCAATATTCCAGAAAAACCCTTTAAACCACTGAAGAAGTAAGTACAGGCACTCACGAAACCGTGGCACTGGAAAACCCCAACTCCTTTCACTTTCCGTTTATAGGTGACTTTGCACATTTGAATACTCTAAGCGTCCGCAGTAATGAGTAATCAAGTCAGGTGAGTGTCTTGAGATATCTTCCAAGATGTTTACACTCAGGTGTATTTATCTCAGAGTATTATTGTTCAGAGTTTATTATGTTGACTGTTTTAGGGAGGAAGGCATTCTTGTTAGAGTGTTACTACACTCACCTCACACCCTCCAGTGTTACTACACTCACCTCACACCCACCAGTGTTACTACACTCACCTCACACCCACCAGTGTTACTACACTCACCTCACACCCTCCAGTGTTACTACACTCACCTCACACCCTCCAGTGTTACTACACTCACCTCACACCCACCAGTGTTACTACACTCACCTCACACCCACCAGTGTTACTACACTCACCTCACACCCTCCAGTGTTACTACACTCACCTCACACCCTCCAGTGTTACTACACTCACCTACACCCACCAGTGTTACTACACTCACCTCACACCCACCAGTGTTACTACACTCACCTCACACCCTCCAGTGTTACTACACTCACCTCACACCCACCAGTGTTACTACACTCACCTCACACCCTCCAGTGTTACTACACTCACCTCACACCCACCAGTGTTACTACACTCACCTCACACCCACCAGTGTTACTACACTCACCTCACACCCACCAGTGTTACTACACTCACCTCACACCCTCCAGTGTTACTACACTCACCTCAGACCCACCAGTGTTACTACACTCACCTCACACCCACCAGTGTTACTACACTCACCTCACACCCACCAGTGTTACTACACTCACCTCACACCCACCAGTGTTACTACACTCACCTCACACCCACCAGTGTTACTACACTCACCTCACACCCACCAGTGTTACTACACTCACCTCACACCCACCAGTGTTACTACACTCACCTCACACCCACCAGTGTCACTACACTCACCTCACACCCACCAGTGTCACTACACTCACCTCACACCCACCAGTGTTACTACACTCACCTCACACCCACCAGTGTTACTACACTCACCTCACACCCACCAGTGTCACTACACTCACCTCACACCCACCAGTGTTACTACACTCACCTCACACCCACCAGTGTTACTACACTCACCTCACACCCACCAGTGTTACTACACTCACTCACACCCACCAGTGTCACTACACTCACCTCACACCCACCAGTGTTACTACACTCACCTCACACCCACCAGTGTTACTACACTCACCTCACACCCACCAGTGTTACTACACTCACCTCACACCCACCAGTGTTACTACACTCACCTCACACACACCAGTGTTACTACACTCACCTCAGACCCACCAGTGTTACTACACTCACCTCACACCCACCAGTGTTACTACACTCACCTCACACCCACCAGTGTTACTACACTCACTCACACCCACCAGTGTTACTACACTCACCTCAGACCCACCAGTGTCACTACACTCACTCAACCCACCAGTGTACTACCCTCACCTCACACCCACCAGTGTTACTACACTCACCTCACACCCACCAGTGTCACTACACTCACCTCAGACCCACCAGTGTTACTACACTCACCTCACACCCACCAGTGTTACTACACTCACCTCACACCCACCAGTGTTACTACACTCACCTCAGACCCACCAGTGTTACTACACTCACCTCACACCCACCAGTGTCACTACACTCACCTCACACCCACCAGTGTTACTACACTCACCTCACACCCACCAGTGTTACTACACTCACCTCACACCCACCAGTGTACTACACTCACCTCACACCCCCAGTGTTACTACACCACTCACACCCTCCAGTGTTACTACACTCACCTCACACCCACCAGTGTTACTACACTCACCTCACACCCACCAGTGTTACTACACTCACCTACACCCACCAGTGTTACTACACTCACCTCACACCCACCAGTGTCACTACACCACCTCACACCCACCAGTGTTACTACACTCACCACACCCACCAGTGTCACTACACTCACCTCACACCCACCAGTGTACTACCTCACCTCACACCCACCAGTGTCACTACACTCACCTCACACCCACCAGTGTTACTACACTCACCTCACCCACAGTGTTACACACTACCTCAACCCCCAGTGTTCTACACTCACCCACACCCACCAGTGTCACTACACTCACCTCAGACCCACCAGTTCACTACCTCACCTCACACCCACCAGTGTCACTCACCACCACACCCACCAGTGTTACTACACTCACCTCACACCCACCAGTGTTACTACACTCACCTCACACCCACCAGTGTTACTACACTCACCTCAACCCACCAGTGTTACTACACTCACCTCACACCCACCAGTGTTACACCTCAACCCCAGTATACCTCCCACCTTCCTACCACCCAGTGTTCTCACACCCCAGTGTTCTACACTCCTCCACCCCCAGTGTTCTACACTCACCTCAACCCACCAGTGTTACTACACTCCTCACACCCCAGTGTTACTACCTCACCTCCACCCACCAGTGTTCACACTCACCACACCCCCAGTGTTCTACCCCTCACACCACCAGTTACTACACTACCTCACACCACCAGTGTTACTCACTCCTCCACCAGTGTTCCACTCACCTCCACCACCAGTGTTACTACCTCATCACACCCACCAGTGTTCTACACCACCTCACCCCAGTGTTTCACTCTCCACCCCAGTGTTCTACACTCACCTCAACCACCAGTGTACTACACTCACCTACACCACCAGTGTTACTACACTCACCACACCAGTGTTACTACACTCACCTCACACCCCCAGTGTTACTACACTCACCTCACACCCACCAGGTTACACCTCACCACACCCACCAGTGTTCACCTCATCACACCCCCAGTGTTCTACCCACCTCACCCACCAGTGTTCTCACTCACCTCACACCCCCAGTGTTACTCACTCCCAACCCACCAGTGTTACTACACTCCAACCCCCAGTGTACTCACTCACCTCAACCACAGTGTTACTACACTCACCTCACCCCAGTGTTCTACCTCCTCCACCCCCAGTTTACACACTCACCCACCCCCAGTGTTACTACACTCACCTCACACCCCAGTTACTCACCTCCACTCAGTGTTCTACACTCACCTCACCCCCAGTGTACTACACTCACTCACCCCAGTGTTCACTCACTCACACCCCCAGTGTACCATCACCTCAACCCACCAGTGTACTACCTCCCTCAACCCAGTGTTACTCTCCCTCACACCCCAGTGTTACTACCTCACCACACCCCCAGTGTTCTCACTCACCTCACACCCCCAGTGTTCACACTCACCTCCACCCCCAGTGTCCATCACTCACCCCCAGTGTTACTACACTCACCTCAACCCCAGTGTCTCCTCACCTCAACCCCCAGTGTACTACACTCACCTCAACCCACCAGTGTTCTACCTCACTCAACCCACCAGTGTACTACACTCACCTCAACCCACCAGTGTTCTACACTCACCTCAACCCCAGTGTTCACTCACCTCAACCCCCAGTGTACTACACTCACCACACCCACCAGTGTACACACTCACCTCACACCCACCAGTGTACTCACTCACCTCAACCCCCAGTGTCACACTCACCTCACCCCCAGTGTTACTACACTCACCTCACACCCACCAGTGTTACTACACTCACCTCACACCCACCAGTGTTACTACACTCACCTCACACCCACCAGTGTTACTACACTCACCTCACACCCACCAGTGTTACTACACTCACCTCACACCCACCAGTGTTACTACACTCACCTCACACCCACCAGTGTTACTACACTCACCTCACACCCACCAGTGTTACTACACTCACCTCACACCCACCAGTGTTACTACACTCACCTCACACCCACCAGTGTTACTACACTCACCTCACACCCACCAGTGTTACTACACTCACCTCACACCCACCAGTGTTACTACACTCACCCCACACCCACCAGTGTTACTACACTCACCTCACACCCACCAGTGTTACTACACTCACCTCACACCCACCAGTGTTACTACACTCACCTCACACCCACCAGTGTTACTACACTCACCTCACACCCACCAGTGTTACTACACTCACCTCACACCCACCAGTGTTACTACACTCACCTCACACCCACCAGTGTTACTACACTCACCTCACACCCACCAGTGTTACTACACTCACCTCACACCCACCAGTGTTACTACACTCACCTCACACCCACCAGTGTTACTACACTCACCTCACACCCACCAGTGTTACTACACTCACCTCACACCCACCAGTGTTACTACACTCACCTCACACCCACCAGTGTTACTACACTCACCTCACACCCACCAGTGTTACTACACTCACCTCACACCCACCAGTGTTACTACACTCACCTCACACCCACCAGTGTTACTACACTCACCTCACACCCACCAGTGTTACTACACTCACCTCACACCCACCAGTGTTACTACACTCACCTCACACCCACCAGTGTTACTACACTCACCTCACACCCACCAGTGTTACTACACTCACCTCACACCCACCAGTGTACTACACTCACCTCACACCCACCAGTGTTACTACACTCACCTCACACCCACCAGTGTTACTACACTCACCTCACACCCACCAGTGTTACTACACTCACCTCACACCCACCAGTGTTACTACACTCACCTCACACCCACCAGTGTTACTACACTCACCTCACACCCACCAGTGTTACTACACTCACCTCACACCCACCAGTGTTACTACACTCACCTCACACCCACCAGTGTTACTACACTCACCTCACACCCACCAGTGTTACTACACTCACCTCACACCCACCAGTGTTACTACACTCACCTCACACCCTCCAGTGTTACTACACTCACCTCACACCCACCAGTGTTACTACACTCACCTCACACCCTCCAGTGTTACTACACTCACCTCACACCCACCAGTGTTACTACACTCACCTCACACCCACCAGTGTTACTACACTCACCTCACACCCACCAGTGTTACTACACTCACCTTTCCTACATTTAATGTCATTTCTTCATGAATGGGATTGAGAAAACAGAGCATCAGAACCTGAGCATCAGAACCTGAGCATCAGAACCTGAGCATCAGAACCTGAGCATCAGAACCTGAGCATCAGAACCTGAGCATCAGAACCTGAGCATCAGAACCTGAGCATCAGAACCTGAGCATCAGAAACTGAGATCAGACTACATCAGACCTGAGCATCAGAACCTGAGCATCAGAACCTGAGCATCAGAACCTGAGCATCAGAACCTGAGCATCAGAACCTGAGCATCAGAACCTGAGCATCAGAAACTGAGCATCATCAGCAGCTGCTGCTCAGTTTCTGATTCTTTTCAGTTTAAAATATACTTTTTCAGTCGCATTTACGAACATTTTCCACTAAATACAGAAGGTTTATAAGACAGATGGCAGTATAAGACAGCTGGCAATATAAGCCAGCTGGCAGAATAAGACAGCTGGCAATATAAGACAGCTGGCAGTATATTACCAGAGAATTATATATTACCAAATGGATGGATATATTTAAGTGGCTGACATATTATTTTTGTTTTCTCGAAAGTTTTCGTCTATTATTTCAGAACGTTTCGTCCGATTTGCTTCAAACTTTCAGTGCTGGTGAACTATAACCAGAGGAAGGTTCGTGTAAATATCGGTGTATGCTGGCGCCCTCGGGTCACTTTTATATAGACCATTTCTAATTTTAGTTTATATGGGATAACCTGAGAAAATATGCTCCAAGGTAGAGAGGGCTGAGCTTGTGCTATACGGGGATAGCTTTCTCGGATCATTGAGGTAGATGGAGCTGGGCTTGTAGGATATGGGGAAGGGGGGTCCTTCTTGGATCGCCCTGGAAACAAAATTTGATCTTTGCCTAGGCTTTCATATGAAAGCTTGCGAACATCTCTTCCGATCGGTTATAAACGTACAGAGTATGGTGCATCTTAGAGGAAGACTCAAATCGTCATTGACAAGTGACCATAATTTTTGTGAATAATTATTATTATTATTATTAGTAGTAGTAGTAGTAGTATTAGTAGTATGTATTTTGAAGGGCAGAGAACACCAGTTTCCCGTTTTCTGTGAGTTCTCTTCTCCACTATATTTACAGTTAAGGCGGGACCATTTTATTTTATCAGAGAGCTGCCATCCCATTCCTTAGTAAATCATGATTACCTCTCCTTTACCCATTTCCCAAGTGCTGTATGACCCACCAAGTGCTGTATGACCCACACGAGCTTAGTGCTTCCTTATTAATATAATATAAAGCCTATCGACTACACGAGGGTCATTAAGGCTGCATGTCACCTGTACACCACAGTGTATATATCCTCAAGGATATACACCTCTCAGTGTATATATACTAAGAGTTCGGTTCAATCCTTATTTAAGAACCAGAACAACCTTCACAAGTATTGTACGAGTGAATTGTAGCCTTAATGACCCTAGTGTCGTCGATAGGTTCTAAACCTAACACTCTATGGTGTTTTGGTGTATAAATAGAAATGTTATTAAAAACTGTAGTATCATTGAATGTTTCGATCAGTATTCATGGCTGACAGCAGGGTACAGCAGGGTACAGCAGGGTACAGCGGCCAGGTCAGCCTTTCACCCGCAGCAGCAGGCCGGGTCTCCTGAAGGAGGGACACCCACGTTACCACTATGGCTGCTGCGTCGGGCAAGGCAAGGACAACACGTCCATATAAAGCAGCACGCACGTATGTACCCATGTACGCATGCACTCACACTTTATCACTATTGTCGGTATAGGTGTTTGGGTGTTCGTGAGCATGTTTATTGTGTTTACGGAGTACTTACTTGGAATACAGAAGCGAACGTCTTCCTGAGACTGGAGCCACACAAGACAGTGCAGAACTAGTGTCTAAAACACAAAGCATGAGTAAAGACAACACTAAAGGGAAAGAAAAAATCCTTCCCAAGACATATAGTATACATCAGTTAAGATCACAGTCAGGACAGGACAGATGTTTGTAAAGACTGTCTCCAGACTGCTCCCCACAATGACTTTGTCCCAGAAGCAGAACACAGAGTTCGTCCATAACCTAGTGTTGACACCCTAAGACTATGTTCAAACATGGCAGGATGCAGAAACTAAGTCAACAATGATATAATGTAGGAAGTGTTCATGAAGGTGTGGCAGTGTTTTCTGGATACTCTGATTGAACTTCAGAATGATGTCCCTTCCTTGCAGCGGCTGTGTCAACAGTGTCATTAAAATGGCAGAATTCATGCGATGAATATAAATTCAGAGAAGACAATGCTTAGAAATCCCAAGTCCCAAAATTAGCCTTGTGTACAGTGTCTGCATGTGAGGCTATCTTAATGGAGACAGAGCAATAGCTCATGTCCTTCCCTGGATCGGCAGCACAATCAATTGAGACGACTGAGTAAGAGGGGGGAGGGTAGAAGGTTGCACTTGGCAGCTTGCCAAATTGTAGCTATATTTGTGTGAGTGTTATAAAACTGATAAAGAGACAACGCTAAACTGATGGTAAATACAAAGAAAACAATATCAATGTGCGTTATTACAAAGAGAGATGCGGAGATCATCTCAAACTGAGACCAGTTCATCTTGCATGTTGTTAGAGACAAAGATCTCTCGAACGATGCAGTGGACACGGGAAGTGATGGAGTCACTTTCCTGATGCGAACTACACGTCACAACATTGACATTTTTGGACATTTTCTCACGCACTCGCAGAGGCCACCTACGCACCCCTAGAGGTCACCTCACGCACCCCCAGAGGTCACCTCACGCACCCTCAGGGGTGCACGCATCACAGTATGGGAACCGTTGCAACAGAAGATGCAAGGCAACTAATTTGTTGAGGAGAAGACAGTCAAGAGCGCAAGGCGATTAGTAGCAATTATTAAGATAACTTTAAAGAGCGAAAACTTTATTATATGACGTTTCACACACAGTGAGACTTTATCAAGTACATATGTGAGTGAAACATTGTATAAGGAAGATTGCTCCCTGAAAGGTGCTGATCAAGTCTTCTTGAAGGATGTTGAGTGTCAGCATCACTGTGGCCCACTTTCTCCCCATGAAATGTTTTAAAAGACAGATTAAGGAACAGCAGCGTCGTCTGGCGGCTTTATTGACAAACAAGTCTCTCCATGGACACAACTGTTGGGATACGCCTGTGTTGAGCGATGCTCACTTGTCTTTTAAACCTAAATAAAGACTTTCAAGTCTTTATTTATGTTTCCCTTCAAGAAAGGGGTGGAGGCTGTCTTGATACCGGTGATGGGCTCTTGATCTGAGGAATTGGTACTGTCTTCCTCTCTTTCTCTCTCTCTTGGATCAAACCAGATAGTCTTCCATTCATCTTTCTGGTTACAAAGAGTGTTTACTTAAAGACGGTATCGTCAGTCATCGTCCGTGCTGCCCGTTTCCCGACGGGGCTTTCGGAGTAAACATTGTGATCAGCGAGGCTGTTGGTGCTCCCTGGCTTAGCTTAATTCCCTGAAAGTTGCCTCTCGCCCGTGCCCACTCACCTCTACCCTAGTGTCTCCTTAACTTTTACTTTTATCTTATATTCACGATAGAGAAGTCAGGCTTAATCATTATGTCTGCTTCTTCTTCTTCGTCTACTCCTCCTCTTCCTCTTCCTTCTCTTTCTCCTTATTCCTTTCCGTCTTCTTCATCATTCAACTTTTTCCTCGCCACGATTGGCTTTCATGGGTTTAGCAGCGTAATAAGCCTCATTTTAAGAAGAGGCGCATCTTACAAAGTGAAAAAACTTCGATTTAAAGGAAAAGAATTCCAATGCACAAATCTTCCACCCACCAAATGTGTTTTTATAGAAGATTCGCAAGAAATTCCAAATTTCTTCTCGGCTTAAGTGCCTAGCTCAGTGATCCATGTGAAGGTCCCTCTCAGAGATTAATAGTTTCCTTCAATGACTTGTTGTAGCGTTCAACTGCGGCCGTGTCAGATGTGCAGGTAAAGTATGGTGTTCGCCTTGAAGGCGGACGCTACGAAGGACATTGTGAGCGTATAACGAAGGAAGATGCTCCAGCGGGCTTGAGCAAGATGCTCCAACGGGGATGCCCACTGTAGCAGCTGCTTCGTCAACTTCTAAACAAGTCACGGCCAGGAGATTTATTTTCTTTTATTTCTCTAGTTGAACAGTATACAAATAACCCTCACGCGGGAGACCTGGAACTTATGACCATGTTTTGGTTCGACTCGTACCATTAACTAGTATGGCTAGTTAATGGTTTGACTTAGTCTATTAAGTAGTGTGGCTAGTTAGTAGTCCAAGCCGGACCGAAACGTCGTCATAAGTTCCCTCTCCTGTGTGTGGGTTATATGTTGTATTGTTCCAGTCACGACTTTCCCTCGGTTCTTAGTGCTGGACCTTGATGTTGTGGTCCATTACCGACCGGCTACGCTACCACCTCTCCACCAATCACCAGTCAGAACCTAGCGGCATTCCCACCATGATGGACTAACGACCTGTGTTGTATGCCACCTACCTGAAGAGTATTCCGGAGATCAACGCCACCGCGGCCCGGTCCATGACCAGGCCTCCCTGTGAATCAGGGCCTGATCAACCAGGCTGTTACTGGTGGCCGCACTTAGTTCAACATACGAACTACAGCCCGGCTGATCCGGCACTGACTTTAGGTATCTGCCCAGCTCCATCTTGAAGGCGGCCAGGAGTCTATTGGTAATTCCCCTTATGGCTGGTGGGAGGCTGTTGAACAGTCTTGGGCCCCTGACACTTATTGTGTTTTCTCTTAGTGTACCAATGGCGCCCCTACTTTCCACTAGGGGTATATTATTATTATTATTATTATTATTATTATTATTATTATTATTATTATTATTATTATTATTATTATTATATTCATTGGGAAGGTAATCAAGTTAGATCCAAGAAAGAGAAAACATAACTCAATTTCTCTGGATCAAGAGCTCTTCACTACCATCACTACCTACCTTATATATATGTCGTGCCGAATAGGTAAAACTGGTCAATTAGCAAGAACTCATTTAAAATTAAGTCTTTTCTAAAATTTCTCTTATACGTTTAAATATATATTTTTTTCATTTATGTTAATGTAAAAATTAATAATTTTGTACCAAAAGAACCTTAGAAAACTTACCTAACCTTATTATAACAAGCGCATTTTAATTTAACCTAATTCAACTAAATATATTTTAGATAAGTTTACAATAATTTAATAATAAACAAACACAATGAAATATATTTTATTTTTCGTTAGATTCAGAATGATTTTTGCAAAATTATTTCATACACAAATTTTCGCTTGCCTTATTCGGCAAGAAGAGCGTTGCTATTTAAGCCAAAATCGCAAGTTTTACCTATTCGGCACGACAAAATATATATATATATATATATATATATATATATATATATATATATATATATATATATATATATATATATATATCAAGGGATGTATATCTGTGTATGTATACGCTTCGTGTTTGAGAATGCGTATACATAACCGGGAATTTCGACTCTCACAGTTAATGGAGAATTTGGCACAACTTAGTTTAATATCATAACAACATTTACATACGAATAAATAGAAGAATGGACGAGGAATCGAATGGCGGTGCTCGCGGGTGCCTGGGCTAGCCTACAACCACTGGGCCACGAGCGTTCTCAATTTACGAATGTTTCAACCAGTAAGGAATCACGAATAGAAGGAGGCTAGTTAGACAAGCTCGAGCTCCCGGTCTGGGTATGTAACGTAAGCCATAGTCGTGTCCTTGTGGCACGACTTAGCCACATACACAATAAAGTATTACTCGTTAATCATTTTATTAATGAAGGTTTAGTTGACATAAATCATTTTGGATTTACGAAATGTACCTTACAGCCTTGCTTCTTACACTCTCAGGTTCTTCTTGCTTCCTTTCTTTCTTCTTCTTTTTCTTCCTTCTTCTTTCTTCTTCTTTTCTTCTTTTTTCTTCTTCTTTTTCTTCTTCTTCTTCTTCTTCTTCTTCTTCTTCTTCTTCTTCTTCTTCTTCTTCTTCTTCTTCTTCTTCTTCTTCTTCTTCTTCTTCTTCTTCTTCTCTTCTTTCTTCTATCTTCTCTTCTTGTTCTTCTTCTTCTTCTTCTTCTCTTTTTCTTCTTCTTCTTCTTCTTCTTCTTCTTTTCATCTTCCTTGCTTTTCATCTCTTCTCTTCTTCTTCTTTCTCTTCATTCTTCTTCTTTTTTCTCTTCACCTCTCTTTTTTCTCTTCTCTCTTCTTCTTCGTTCTTCTTCTTCTTCTATCTTCTTCTTCTTCTTCTTCTTCTTCATTCTTTTTTCTTCTATCATCTTCTTCTTCTTCTTTCTTCTTCACCTCTTCTTTTTTTCTTCTTCTTCTTCTTCTTCTTCTTCTCTTCTTCTCATTCTTCTTCTTCTTTTCTTCTTCATCTTCTTCTTCTTCTTCTTCTTCATTCACTTCTCTTTCTTTTCTTCTTCTTCTTCTTCTTCTTCTCTTCTTCTTCTTCTTTTCTTCTTCTTCATCCTTCTTTTCTTCTTCTTCATTCTTCTTCTTTTCTTCTTCTTCATTCTTCTTCTTCTTCTTCTTCTTGAGACCTTCAGTTAGAAGGAAGTAAGTAAATCGTCTTCTTTAAGAAGACTGCTATACTCCATCTTAAATTCTCAGGATGCAACACTGCTTGTTATCTCAGGATGCAACACTGCTTGTTATCTCAGATGAACACTGTTGTTATCTCAGTATGCAACACTGCTTGTTATCTCAGTATGCAACACTGCTTGTTATCTCAGTATGCAACACTGCTTGTTATCTCAGATGCAACACTGCTTGTTATCTCAGTATGCAACACTGCTTGTTATCTCAGTATGCAACACTGCTTGTTATCTCAGTATGCAACACTCCTTGTTATCTCAGGATGCAACACTGCTTGTTATCTCAGTATGCAACACTACTTGTTATCTCAGGATGCAACACTGCTTGTTATCTCAGGATGCAACACTGCTTGTTATCTCAGGATGCAACACTGCTTGTTATCTCAGTATGCAACACTGCTTGTTATCTCAGTATGCAACACTGCTTGTTATCTCAGTATGCAACACTGCTTGTTATCTCAGGATGCAACACAGCTTGTTATCTCAGGATGCAACACTCCTTGTTATCTCAGTATGCAACACTGCTTGTTATCTCAGGATGCAACACTGCTTGTTATCTCAGTATGCAACACTGCTTGTTATCTCAGTATGCAACACTCCTTGTTATCTCAGGATGCAACACTGCTTGTTATCTCGGAATGCAACACTCCTTGTTATCTCATGATGCAACACTCCTTGTTATCTCATGATGCAACACTGCTTGTTATCTCAGGATGCAACACTCTGATCTCAGATGCAACACTGCTTGTTATCTCAGGATGCAACACTCCTTGTTATCTCAGGATGCAACACTCCTTGTTATCTCAGGATGCAACACTGCTTGTTATCTCAGGATGCAACACTGCTTGTTATCTCAGGATGCAACACTCCTTGTTATCTCAGGATGCAACACTGCTTGTTATCTCAAGATGCAACACTGCTTGTTATCTCAAGATGCAACACTGCTTGTTATCTCAAGATGCAACACCAGTCAGCCTTGAAACAATCCTCTGTGTTTATGTGTTCGAGTATATGATAAGAGGCTGAGAGTAGTTTGAAACACCTCATCTGATTGGAGGAATCATACACTTGTGCAACATTTGGGAATCTTTATTGCAGAAACGTTGAGCCAGCCACCGACTTCCTCAGTCCAATACAGAGAAGAACGATGGAAGATGAGGAGGTTGAGGTAATCAGTCCCTCACTCTGGAGTCGATGTGCTCAGTGTATCAGTCTTGAGAGACAAGTATATCACATGCTTATCACATCTCATCTGGGTGTGTGGCTGTGGCTTCAAGCAGGAGGAAACCCCAGGTTTCTCCCCGTATATATGGGAGCAGTTTCTCCTAACACCAATAGGCTATGTTTGTGAATGCATTCAACAACATTTAAAACATTAAAAACTAAATAAAATACCTTAAAAACGATGCAATGGAAAGGAGAACAACATGTTAGACTTGACATGACTCACGTCTCTTAATACTTCTTCCAGATCCCAGCGGTGACTCCTATATATATCTGTGTTTATATATTATATACTGAGTATTTTATATTCCTTGTATTTGATAAAGCCCTTCATTGGGTGAACATTTCACCCATTGTATTAGTTGCAGTGAGTGAAACGTCGCGTAGATAAAAGGTTCTTTTTTAGCACCTTTCTATTGCCATTTGTGGGTTTCTGGCCATTATTCTCGTTTTATTAATTTGTTATTACTGTAATGGAGTCAGTAGCTGTTGCTGGCAGCTGGTGCTGGTAGCTGGTGCTGGTAGCTGGTGCTGGTAGCTGGTGCAGGTAGCTGGTGCTGGTAGCTGGTGCTGGTAGCTGGTGCTGGTAGCTGGTGCTGGTAGCTGGTGCTGGTAGCTGGTGCTGGTAGCTGGTGCTGGTAGCTGGTGCAGGTAGTTGGTGCTGGTAGCAGGTGCTGGTAGCTGGTGCTGGCAGCTGGTGCTGGCAGCTGGTGCTGGTAGCTGGTGCAGGTAGCTGGTGCTGGCAGCTGGTGCTGGTAGCTAGGACCAGCAGTGTTGACCATGATAAGACCAGGCTCATTCAGTGTTAATATCTATAATGTGTACAGTGTGAAGATGTCCAGCCTTGGTAGCAAGAATATCAAACAAAGTTCTCTTGTCTGATCATGGCTGACGCCTTGATCGCCTTCACAGCCCCACACCAAAGCACTCAGAACAGATAATGGCTAGTCTAATGCCACTGAGTGCATAGTCATGTTTAGGAAGAGATGTCTGATGTCATTTCTTTATCATATAGATACAAGAAAGGCGAGAACCCATTCGACTGGGAGTGAAGCAAAAATATATGATTTTTTTTTTATCTAGTCTTTGGTTAAGAACGAAATAAACTGATTCTTTTAACTGTGATGCAGTTTTCTCTCAAATGTTTTCTTGTTTTTTGTTATTGTTCATGAAATTTTAGTCTCAGGATATTGATACATCTTTGGGTAAATCTTGTTTGTTTTTCTTAAGGTTAGAAGTCGGCGTATTCTTGGTGTGTGTGTGTGTGTGTGTGTGTGTGTGTGTGGATACATTTGCTCGTGTACACCTCTACTCCCCACACGATAAACCTCTCGCTTACCAATGCTGTACCCGCACCAGGTCACCTTCCTAACACCCAAGCATTTCCACACACACACACATAAACATATACACACACACACAGCTTCATTAGAAAAAAACACGACTGTGAAGGAGCAGGTGATAATGCTGGAAGAGAATGGGAAGCTGATGGGAAAGACAGAGAAGTTTGTGAAGAACTTAACAAAAGAATCAAAACAAGTCTTTACAGAAGAAAGTGGAGAGTTGCCAGAAGAAACTGAACTTAGACCAGATCAACAGGTGGGTGTGACCTGGACGTCTATATGTGCTAGAAAGCATGAACACAACAAAAGAAGGAATGAAACTACTAGGTGAACTTGTCGTAAGCAAAGTAATGGGACCAGATAATATACAGGAGCTGGACAAAATAATATGAACACCTGCTGGTTGAACTGTCCAATGACTAAATCCCATGATACAAACGCTGCTTCCCAATGGCGCTGCTATCTTCCAGGGCGATAATGCACCAATTCACACCGCTGGAATTGTTCAAAATTGTCCTGAAGAACATGGAAGTGAAGTCGAACACTTGGATTGGCAGCCACAATCGCCGGATGTAAATATTATCGAGCATCTGTGGGGTCAACTGCAACAGCAAGTCAGGAACCGACTTCCTGCACCGTCCTCTTTGGGAGAGCTAGAGAGGTTTTGCTTGAGTAATGACTCAAAATTTCCCTGGATGCTATTCGAATGCTATATTGAATCAATTCATCGACGAATTGATGCTGAACTCTTCTCCAGCCTGAGGGACTGACCACCTCAAATCATTTTCTCCAAGGTTGATGGACTGACTGCATCATCTTCATTACACTACTACACCTGCACCCAACTACTGCACATGTGTCTTAACCTTGAGATTGCATATTGTTGCACTGCAGTGAAGCGAGGATGCAACACCACACCTGAGATTAATTCAGAAAACTGAGGAGCAGACAAGGTTAAAAGGCAGAGTGCTCCATGAAGTAACAATAAGGGACGAGACATCAGAATGGGAGAGGGTGAGACGTGGTGTCCCGCAAGAAGCAGAACTAAGACCGCTACTGTTTGTAATCTATGTGAACCGCCCACTAGAGTATGTCGAGTCTTATGTGTGTGTCTGTCATATAGAACCAATGAGAAGAATAAGAACAGGAGAAGAAAGTGATAAACTTCAAGAGGACATCAAAAGACTGCAGATGAGGACATCAAACAAGTGGCTGTTCGAGTTTAATCCAAACAAATGCAAGGTCATGGGAAACTGGAGAAGGTGAGAGCAGACCGGACACAGAGTACAGCATGGCCGGAGAGAAGCTGCAAATATCAGCGTGAGAAAAAACCAGGAGGTGAATATAACACCAAGCATATCACCAGAATCTTATATACGACATATGTTAGGCTAGTCAGAGAGTATGCAGCCCCAGCATGGAGCCCACACCTGGTCAAGCACGTGAAGAGATCTAAAAGTCCAAAGATATGCATCCAGACTAGTACCAGAACTGAGAGAGATGACTCTAGTGAAGATCAGGGGACATGATTACAACATACAAAATCCTGTGTGGGTTAGATAGGACAGGTAAGGACAGTTAAGAGGACCAGGATGAGGGGAATACCTCAACACAGATGAACCATAGGAATATAAGAAAAAGTATTTTTTAAGTATAATGGTGGTTGAAAAGTGGAATGACTTGGATGAGGTAGTGGTGGAAGAAAACTTAATACACAGCTTCAACAGTAGATACGATAAGGTCCAAGTTGTTGTAGGAGGCGGAGGGCCAGGAGCCGAGTCTCGACCACCTGCAAACACAACTAGGTGAATACAATTCTATAAGCAAGGAGAGAGAAGAGAGAGAGAGGGGAGAGGAGGAGAGAGAGAGAGAGAGAGAGAGAGAGAGAGAGAGAGAGAGAGAGAGAGAGAGAGAGAGAGAGAGAGAGAGAGAGAGAGCACCACCACCAAACGTTTAGACGAAGGTAAAGAGGGACTTCTACTTTACTGATACAAGATGCAAGACCACCATGTGCATCAGCAGGTGAGTGGACGGAAGGAGGGGGAAGAGAGAGGGAGAGGGAGGTGATAGCAGTAATGAGGGAGAGTGGAGAGGGAGGTGATAGCAGTAATGAGGAGAGTGGAGAGGGAGGTGATAGCAGTAATGAGGGAGAGGAGAGGGAGGTGATAGCAGTAATGAGGAGAGTGGAGAGGGGAGGTGATAGCAGTAATGAGGGAGAGTGGAGAGGGGAGGTGATAGCAGTAATGAGGGAGAGTGGAGAGGGGAGGTGATAGCAGTAATGAGGGAGAGTGGAGAGGGGAGGTGATAGCAGTAATGAGGGAGAGTGGAGAGGGGAGGTGATAGCAGTAATGAGGGAGAGTGGAGGGGCTAAGAAAACCTGTTTTTTCTTCTAGCTTCGCCCATCTGAAGAAAAAAATTAAACACAATTGCCCAACTTAAAACACATTCCCCAGTTTTATTTTTTCATTTTTTTTAATTCCTTCATCGAAAGAGTTTTATTTTTTATTTTTTTTTTAACTGTCGATCCAAAGATTAATTTCTATTTTAGTTTGACCTGTCTTAGGGTATTTATATTCAACCTTGACTCTTATGATAGATGTTTGGGCAAAGACTTGCCCTCATGTGGGTAGGTCACACCATGGTACTAGATACCCATCGTGTGGGCAGGTCACACCATGGAACTAGATGCCCATCGTATGGGTAGGTCACACCATGGTACTAGATACCCATCGTGTGGGCAGGTCACACCATGGAACTAGATGCCCATCGTATGGGTAGGTCACACCATGGTACTAAATACCCATCGTGTGGGTAGGTCACACCATGGAACTAGATACCCATCGTATGGGTAGGTCACACCATGGTACTAGATGCCCATCGTATGGGTAGGTCACACCATGGTACTAGATATCCATCAAGTGGGTAGGTCACACCATGGTACTAGATATCCATCTGTGGGTAGGTCACACCATGGTACTAGATATCCATCAAGTGGGTAGGTCACACCATGGTACTAGATATCCATCAAGTGGGTAGGTCACACCATGGTACTAGATATCCATCAAGTGGGTAGGTCACACCATGGTACTAGATATCCATCAAGTGGGTAGGTCACACCATGGTACTAGATATCCATCAAGTGGGTAGGTCACACCATGGTACTAGATATCCATCAAGTGGGTAGGTCACACCATGGTACTAGATATCCATCAAGTGGGTAGGTCACACCATGGTACTAGATATCCATCAAGTGGGTAGGTCACACCATGGTACTAGATATCCATCAAGTGGGTAGGTCACACCATGGTACTAGATATCCATCGTGTGGGTAGGTCACACCATGGTACTAGATATCCATCGTGTGGGTAGGTCACACCATGGTACTAGATATCCATCAAGTGGGTAGGTCACACCATGGTACTAGATATCCATCAAGTGGGTAGGTCACACCATGGTACTAGATATCCATCAAGTGGGTAGGTCACACCATGGTACTAGATATCCATCGTATGGGTAGGTCACACAATGGTACTAGATATCCATCAAGTGGGTAGGTCACACCATGGTACTAGATATCCATCGTGTGGGTAGGTCACACCATGGTACTAGATATCCATCAAGTGGGTAGGTCACACCATGGTACTAGATATCCATCAAGTGGGTAGGTCACACCATGGTACTAGATATCCATCAAGTGGGTAGGTCACACCATGGTACTAGATATCCATCAAGTGGGTAGGTCACACCATGGTACTAGATATCCATCAAGTGGGTAGGTCACACCATGGTACTAGATATCCATCGTGTGGGTAGGTCACACCATGGTACTAGATATCCATCAAGTGGGTAGGTCACACCATGGTACTAGATATCCATCAAGTGGGTAGGTCACACCATGGTACTAGATATCCATCAAGTGGGTAGGTCACACCATAGTTGGTCCAGGTGAAGGTGGTTGAGTGGCAGGTAACAACGTTCAGTTATGCACTGACCACCTAAATACCTTCTCCTGATGCACCTGATGCAAATGGTTAATTAGGTGTGAACCCCATCGACTACACGAGGGTCATTGAGGCTGCAGGTCACCTACGCACCACCTCTCCAGAATATTTTAGTCACTAAAGTAGGAATTAAAGTGTATATGCATTGAGAGCCATACATCTCTGTATATATACCTAGGTGACTGATACCGACAAATTAGTGTAAGAAGACAGGTAAGCAAACACTAGGACATATTATTTTAGAAAACGTTTCGGTCCTGTGACCTTGATCACTTCTAACACACATAGATTAAAATAACAGTATAGATAGGCGGTGCTTTGCCTAGCAACACAGGAGTCACATGACATCATCCCACATGACACTGTTTAGGTCACAATGCGTCACTCACACCTCCCTCTCTCCCTATATATACTGTCATTTTAACCTCTGCATAATAGAAGTGATCAAGATCCCAGGACCGAAACGTTTTCTATTAAAAATGTCCCAGTGTTTGCTCACCTGTCTTTAAACTCACTGCCATGGCAAGACGATTGGTGTGGTAGTTTCAGGTCAGTCTTGCCAAGAGTTCGATCTTTGCTTCGTTATCTGAGTATCAGTCTAAGATACACTGCACTGTAATAATGTTGGTACAAATACCGACAACATAAAATACACCAACGAGGCGCAACAAAACATCAATTATCAACACGTGAAAGCGCAACCATAGATGCGAGGCCACCCTTCGAATACCAACTAAAAATATCTAATAACTAGAAAATAAAATCTAAAAAAAAACATCAGGGTTAAATGCATCGTTGTGTTTTTTTCTGGTGGGGCAACTCACATCAGTACCCCCACGTTCTATACATTCCCTGGACAGCCTTGAGCAGGTGGTTAAGAGTGTAGATTATTATTCAGGTGGAGCTGGATGACCAAGGTGACCGCCTCTTCCAGAGGGACTCCTCAGGAAGGTAAGACCTCTTGGCCTCCCAGTCACTGCTTATGTAACCATCATTGGACCTCGGTGTGTGTGTGTGTGTGTGTGTGTGTGTGTGTGTGTGTGTGTGTGTGTGTGTGTGTGTAAGGGTTTGAGTGATGAAAAATAATAATGGATGTATGTTAGTGTGTTAGTTTGAGAAGACAGGTTAGAAGTAATGAAGGTCCCAGGAGCGAAACGTCTTCTATTAAATATGTCCTAGTGTTTGTTTACGTGTCTCTCTAAATCAATTTGTCGATATCTATTACCGAGGTAGTAGTCAACAGAGTAAAGTCTGAGGCGGCTACGGTGAAAAGCTCTGTTCCACAAGGCACAGTACTCGCACCCATCTTGTTCCTCATCCTCATATCGGACATAGATAGGGATATAAGCCACAGTGCAGTGTCTTCCTTTGCAGATGACACCCGAATCTGTATGACAGTGTCCACCGTTGAAGACACTGCAAGACTCCAAGCAGACATAAACCAAATCTTTAAATGGGCTGCAGAAAACAATATGAAGTTCAATGATGAGAAATTTCAATTACTCAGATATGGAAAACGGGGAAATTAAAATCTCATCGGAGTATAAAACAAATTCCACCCACACAATAGAGCGAAAAACTAACGTCAAAGACTTGGGAGTGATCATGACAGAGGATCTCACCTTCAAGGGCCATAAAACTGCAGCAATCGCATCTGAGAGAAAAATGACAAGATGGATAATGAGAACCTTCAAAACCAGGGATGCCAAGCCCATGTTGACACTTTTCAGGTCGCTTGTTCTATCTAGGCTGGAATATTGCTGCACTCTAACTGCACCTTTCACGGCAGGTGAAATTGCTGACCTAGAAAATGTGCAGAGAACCTTCACCGCACGCATAACTGCGATAAACCACGTCAATTACTGGGAACGCTTGAAGTTTCTAAACCTGTACTCCCTGGAACGCAGGCGGGAGAGATACATTATTATATACACTTGGAAAATCCTAGAGGGATTAGTACCAAACTTGCACACGAGAGTCACTCCTTACGAAAGCAAAAGACTAGGCAGACGATGTAACATCCCCCCAATGAAAAGCAGGGGTCCCACTAGCACGTTGAGAGATAACACAATAAGTGTCAGGGGCCCAAGACTGTTCAACTGGCTCCCAGCATACATCAGGGGGATTACCAACAAACCCCTGGCTGTCTTCAAGCAGGCACTGGACAGGCACCTAAAGTCGGTACCTGACCAGCCAGGCTGTGGTTCGTACGTTGGACTGCGTGCGGCCAGCAGTAACAGCCTGGTTGATCAGGCTCTGATCCAACATGAGGCCTGGTCACAGACTGGGCCGCGGGGGCGTTGACCCCTGGAACTCTCTCCAGGTATACTCCAGGTAAACTCCAGGTATGTTAGTGTGTTGGGTGGGTAGACTGAATACCCACTGAGTGTCTACCTCTCTCTCTAGCACACCCCTTGTCTACTTCACCCCCCTACACCCACCCTCACCCAACACCCCCCTCACACCCACCCTCAACACCCCTCAACACCCACCCTCAACACCTCCCTCAACACCCCCTCACCCTCCACCCACCCTCAACACCCCAACACCCACCCTCACACCCCTCACACCCACCCTCAACACCCACCCTCAACACCCCTCAACCCCCACCCCTCACACCCACCCTAACACCCTCCAACACCCATCCCCAACACCCACCCTCAACACCCCTCAACACCCACCCTCAACACCCACCCCTCAACACCCCCTCAACACCACCCCTCACCCCACACCTCAACACCCCTACCATTCCCTCACCCCGACCCTCTCCTCGTTCTAGGCTTACACGAAACCGCAACCCTCCTCTAACCCTTTACCTCCACCCACCTCCACACCCTAACCCTCCACCCTCACCCTCCACCCTCACCCTCCACCCCTCACCCTCCACCCCTCACCCTCCACACCTTCACCATCCACCCCTCACCCTCCACCCCTCACCCTCCACACAATCACCCTCCACCCTCACCCTCACACCCTCACCATCACACCCTCACCCTCCACCCCTCACCCTCCACCCTCACCCTCCACCCCTCACCTCCACCCTCACCTCCCTCACACTCCACCCTCACCACCCTCACCTCCACCCCTCACCACCCCTCACCCTCAACCCCTCACCACCCTCACCACCCCTCACCACCCCTCACCACCCTCACACCCACCCCTCACCACCCTCACCCTCCACCCTCACCACCCATCACCCTCCACCCTCACCACCCCTCACCCTCCACCCTCACTCCACCCTCACCACCCCTCACCCTCCACCCTCACCACCCTCACCCTCCCCCCCTCACCACCCTCACCACCCCTCCCTCACCCTCACCCTCCACCCTCACCACCCCTCACCACCCTCACCACCCCTCACCACCCCTCACCACCCCTCACCCTCCACCCCTCACCACCCCTCACCACCCCTACCTCACCCTCACCTCCACCCCTCACCACCCCTCACCACCCCTCACCACCCTCACCACCCTCACCACCCCTCACCACCCTCACCCTCCTGCATCAGGACACTGTTTAAGGTTGGTCACTTTCACTTTCCTTCACAGTTAACACAGCTCAGTGAACCAAACTATATAAGCCAACCCCGTCATCATATCTCTCTCTCTCTCTCTGTCTGTCTTCTGTCTGTCTGTCTCGTCTTCTCTCTTCTCTCTCTCTCTCTCTCTCTCTCTCTCTCTCTCTCTCTCTGACACAGCTGACCATCTTTGGTTCTGACCAAATAAATTCTCGCACGTCTCTTTTCTACAAACCTGGAACATTTCGCCCTTCATGCTGAGGAGACACAAGGGCAGTTATATGGAATAATTCATTGGCGATGTTTCGCCCATACACTTTATACGCCAGTTTATACACCTGTATTTTTACTCACATGGTGTGAGTTAGTGGTACCCTGGTACACGTTACGTACCCCAGTACCCATTACATACCCAGATACGTACCCCAGTACCCAATCATACTCAGATACGTATCCCGAGTACTCATTACATATCCAGATACGTACCCCCAGTACCCATTACATACCCAGATACGTACCATCTCCAGTACCCTATTGCATACCTAGGTACGTACCCCAGTACCCTTACATACCCAGGTACGTACCCCAGTACCCATTACATACCCCAGTACCCATTACATACCCAGATACGTACCCCAATACCCATTACATACCCAGGTACGTACCCCCAGTACTCATTACATACCCAGATACGTACCCCAGTACCCATTACATACCCAGATACATACCCCCAGTTCCATTACATACCCAGGTACGTACCCCAATACCCATTACATACCCTGGTACGTACCCCAGTACTCATTACATACCCAGGTACGTACCCCTGTACTCATTACATACCCAGGTACGTACTCCCAGTACTCATTACATACCCAGATACGTACCCCATTACCCATTACATACTTAGGTACGTACCCCCAATACCCATTACATACTCAGGTACGTAGCCCCAGTACCCATTTCATACCCAGGTACGTACCCCAGTACTCATTACATATCCAGGTACGTACCCCAGTATTCATTACATACCCAGGTACGTACCCCAGTACTCATTACATATCCAGGTACGTACCCCAGTATTCATTACATACCCAGGTACGTACCCCAGTACTCATTACATATCCAGGTTCGTACCCCCAGTATTCATTACATACCCAGGTACGTACCCCAGTACTCATTACATATCCAGGTTCGTACCCCCAGTATTCATTACATACCCAGGTACGTACCCCAGTACTCATTACATATCCAGGTTCGTACCCCCAGTATTCATTACATACCCAGGTACGTACCACCAGTTACGCCAGTAAGTGGACTTCAACGTGACTTAGAAGCATACCCCGCCCTGGGCAACCAGTACTCATTAATTCACTTCCTTCTTGAGTGGATGTGACTTAGACCTGACTAGCTTAGGCCAGTAGGTGACTTGGACCTGTCTAGCATGGGCCAGTAGACCTGCCGCAGTGCTCCTTCTTTCTGATCTTCCTAACTGCGTTTAAACCTATCCACTACTCAGCCTGTGTGTGTGTGTCTCCTCGTGATTCCTCTCCTACCCACTCTGGTATTGTGGAGGTTGTGTGCCAACCCTCGGTCCCTCCCCAGGGTAAACACCCGAGCACCTGGCCATTACCTGGACGGGTGACCACTCACCCACAACGGTTCACCCAACACCACGACAGCTTCCGACAGGCATACTTCATGGTCACGATTTTCAAAAGAATTCTCTAGGTCGTGTGTCCCTTCTTGCTCCCTTTCTCCATCTCTTACGTTCCCCCTCCCCACTCCCCCCTCCCCACTTCCCCCTCCATCCTTCCCCAAAGATTCCCCTCATGGACACTGGGCAGGATCTATATAACTAACGGAAGGTTCACAAGGACTCAGGAAATACCGTAACTGAATCATCTCTCATAAACACTTGTCGATGCTCGGCACAAACTTAGAAGATAAATTCATCTGTATATTTCGATCCCCTTCTGGGATCCTGCTGAAGAGGATCCCAGAAGGGGATCGAAATATACAGACCAATTTATCTTCTAAGTTTCTGCCTCTATAGAGAAAGAGAGAAATAGAGTTTACTCCACAAAAGCTGATATTTGAGTTAAAGATCCTTGACTGGTGGTAAAGAGGATACCTGCCCTCGTGGACACGCTTTTATACCCAATTAACTGAACATTAAAGTTTAACACTGGGATTTATTTCCATATTTCATCCACTTATTCTTCGGTTTGTTTGCTAGTCTTTTCTTCCCTCTATTACTCCTCCTTCCTCGTGTCTCCTTTCTTCATCTCTTTGCTCTCTGCGAGGCGAGTTTGACTTAAAAGTTAATGAACAAGAAGGGGTTTTATTTTGTGTCTTACAATGTTTCCTTACGTGTAAACTACATTATCCTTATGCACCATAAAGGTAAATAAAAATGTGAATTTGAAAGGGGTGGAGGAAGGATCCATACGTAGTTTTAAGAATAGGCATGATAGGTTGCAAACGTAAGTTTAAGGGTAAGATAGGGTTCACACAGCCAGGAAATAGCGAACCCAGTAGCGCCCAGCAGATTAGATTAGATTAGATTTTGCCACCGAAGTGGCTAGTTTATTGTGCACCCCATATCCATCCTGTGGACGGTAGCGCAAGAGCATATCTACCTGGAGTCTACCTGGAGAGAATTCCAGGGGTCAACGCCCCCGCGGCCCGGTCTGTGACCAGGCCTCTTGTTGGACCAGAGCCTGATCAACCAGGCTGTTACTGCTGGCCGCACGCAGTCCAACGTACGAACCACAGCCCGGCTGATCAGGTACCGACTTGAGGTGCCTGTCCAGTGCCAGGCCTAGGCACTAGGCCCCAAGAGGGTTAACAATTGTACATATGGATTTATATCTACAGTTCACTTATCTGTTACAAGCAAATTTAGAAAATTTGCTTAGTATATCTGGTATCTTATTATAATTAATAAGATATCTTGACATGTCACATAGGTTATTATACTGTATATCCTTATATTCCTCAATAAGTGGACAATTCAGCACATAGTGTTCAAGACAGTGACCATATGCCTGATCACATAATTTGCATTTAGTTTGATCATCATCTGTGTGTCTCCCAAACTGCCAGAAGTACTTGTAACCAAGCCTAAGCCTGGCCACTACAACATCTGTCAGTCTGTTCACATTGCAAGTTGCTCCATAAACATACTTATCTACGTTCATGTTATCATAGTGGGTTATAGATCTACTCAGGCTTCTAACTGCATTCCTATAACACTAATTTTCATTATTTACTTCTCTCCTAATATTATTCCTAATGCTAGACACAGATATACCAAAGTTATATTCTACATTCTCCTTCTGGGTGCTCTTCTTGGCTAACATATCAACTTTATCATGAAGGAGTAATCCAATGTGTGATGGAATCCATAGCAATTGTACATTAATTCCTTTGTCCCGGATTTTTGAGTATCTATACCTGGCTTCTCCAATGAGCATGCTGTTAGAGTCATTATATGAGTCAAGAGCCTTCAGTGATGACATAGAATCAGTAATGATGATAGAGTCAAGCTCAGTGTCATAAGTTAACTTTAGTGCCATAAGGATTGCAAATAATTCAGTTTGCAGTGTAGACGCCCAGTTGTTAATTCTTATGCCTAGTTCAACAGATTTATTATTGTTCTTAACTAGGGAGGTGGCAACCAGAGCAGATGCAGCCCTGCCAGAAGACTCTTGTTTAGATCCATCAGTGTATATAACTTGTGATAACTTATTACTACCAGCTAGGCGAGAAATTTCTCCTTGAGCAGTTGCTTTAACAAGTGATTTAAGGAAGGGATTACTAGCAATGAG
Source organism: Cherax destructor (assembly GCA_009830355.1). Classification (NCBI taxonomy): domain Eukaryota; kingdom Metazoa; phylum Arthropoda; class Malacostraca; order Decapoda; family Parastacidae; genus Cherax; species Cherax destructor. The sequence goes on from WNWK01000056.1 coordinate 869,011, forward strand.
CTTCTTGGGAGGGACTTGCTGGTATGTGATATTAAATGAACACATCTTCCATGGAGGGGTGAAATGCTCTTGTTGCCTACAGTGATACAATTCATGTAGTTTATAAAACTTAATGTAATTGCATGTTTTCACAATCCATTTAGATCTGTGTGTATTTACTTCTAGACATTTAGTAAATCACAAAGATGTGAGTACACACACGCCTTATATAAAAAACTTGGAGAGAGAAAATGGGAGGCGTTCGTCTAAGGTTTTTTATGATGTTTTGAGGGGTAACTAAATAATTTTGTAAATGGTTTATTTTTCTTAGTGTTGTACTCGGATTGTGTGTATTGTCGAGTAAGTTTATTTACGTACAGGTACACATATGTACAATTATCATACATAGTGTAAATTACATAGGATAACCCGAAAAATGTTAAGAGTGACTTATTTGCGATTATATTCTGAAGAGAATGATGCAGTTTCGAATACAATTTGTAGTCACAGTACAGTAAAACAAAAGAAAGAAACCAGGAAACTTATTACTTGCTTGATTACTTAATGTATCAACTTACCTCTCCACTCTTGAACTTAATGGTGACTTAGCTCTATTTTAAATAATATCAGGAAAAGCTTGCTATGTTCCCCTGTCAGATGTCATCACAGGATGAGTTACAAACACGAAGCAACGTTCCCTGTCATATTCCATCACACAAGATGCGCAACAGTCATGGTACTGAAATCTGGAAGTCTGATTTGGGAGCTTACAGTATGACGATGGAGGTATCATCAGGCATTACGCTATGGAACATATGGGAATCTTTATTAAGGAAACGTTTTGCCACACAGTGGCTTCTTCAGTCCAATACAAAGCAGAGAGGTGTAAGGAGAGGAGGAATTTGAGGTAATCAGTCCCTCAGCCTGGAATCAATGTGCTCAGCCCATCACTCTTGCAGAAAGTACAGTATATGGCCGGAGAAGTGGCTTATATACTGTAGTCAGGTGAGTGGAAGCAGGAGGAGGCGGGATCACAGTGGGACCATCCACTAGTGTTAAGTAGGTCTTCGTCCAAAGGTTGGACAAGTATTGAAGAATTCCTTGGATCAGGTTTCCATGATGTTGCATAAGTGTCTCAATCTTCAACTTGTCGGTTTTCAAACCACTTATCAGATTCCGCTATGGGTTCGATAGCTAGGTCAACTCAACCCATAGTGGAATGCTTGACGGTGTCCCTGTCGACCCACCGAGGGCGCCTTAAGAAACCCATTCTTCGAGATGGAATATGACTTAGGAACATACATGTGTTTATGGTGAGAAATGCGGAGAGAGTATAGTGCGTTATGGCTAGAATTGGTGCACCATACATGTGTGTTAGTGTCATAGATGATGTGGCAGCTGTGAGGAAACATTGTGTCAAGTGTGTGTGTGGAGAGGATGGTAAAGGTTCTCACCCTCACTGTATTGTGTGGAGAGGATGGTAAAAGTTCTCACCCTCACTGTATTGTGTGGAGAGGATGGTAAAAGTTCTCACCCTCACTGTATTGTGTGGAGAGGATGGTAAAGGTTCTCACCCTCACTGTATTGTGTGGAGAGGATGGTAAAGGTTCTCACCCTCACTGTATTGTGTGGAGAGGATGGTAAAGGTTCTCACCTTCACTGTATTGTGTGGAGAGGATGGTAAAGGTTCTCACCTTCACTGTATTGTGTGGAGAGGATGGTAAAGGTTCTCACCCTCACTGTATCGTAGACTGTAATTCAGTATACAAGGTGTTTATTGGCTGAGATGTACGTCTCTTGGTGCGTATATTAGGTGAGAAATACACACCTCTCTGTGTATGTACACTGAGGGGGTACACGTCTGTCGGTGTATATATAATGAGAGACACACACCTCTCAGTGTATATACATAGTGAGATGCACACTTCTCGTTGTTTATACACTGAAAGTTACGCACTCCTGTGTGTATATACACAGAGATACACACCTCTCTGTGTATATACACTGTGTATATTCCAACATTGATTGCCTGTTGACCAACTTTCGTTCTTTAAAGTGCGTTATTATTATTACCAATACAGTGAGGGTGAGAACCTTTACCATCCTCTCCACACAATACAGTGAGGGTGAGAACCTTCACCATCCTCTCCACACAATACAGTGAGGGTGAGAACCTTCACCATCCTCTCCACACAATACAGTGAGGGTGAGAACCTTTACCATCCTCTCCACACAATACAGTGAGGGTGAGAACTTACCATCCTCTCCACACAATACAGTGAGGGTGAGAACCTTTACCATCCTCTCCACACAATACAGTGAGGGTGAGAACCTTTACCATCCTCTCCACACACACACTTGACACACTGTTTCCTCACAGCTGCCACATCATCCATGACACTAACACACATGTATGGTGTACCTGACCAGCCAGGCTGTGGTTCGTACGTTGGACTGCGTGCGGCCAGCAGTAACAGCCTGGTTGATCAGGCTCTGGTCCAACATGAGGCCTGGTCACAGACCGGGCCGCAGGGGCGTTGACCCCTGGAATTCTCTCCAGGTAAACTCCAGGTATCATCATCATCATCATAAAGCGCTAAACCCACAAGGGTCATGCAGCTCTGCCAAAAAAACAAATGTTATGAGAGGCGAGGAAGAAGCGACCGCCAATCCTTGTGCTGAGGGACCCACGAGGGTTTACAGCGTCCCAAAGTAAAAATATAAAAAAAAAAAAAAAATACTCTCGGATAGATAGAGATAGATATCTGTTTAAGTGTCTTACGCTTATAAATATGAAGAAAATCATTCATGTTTTAATATACCTGTGTGTTTGACACCTCCACAGTGTATATTATACCTGAGAGGGAATATCTCCAGGTAATATTACATCAGTATCACGTAGGTGACCACTGTTGTTATTCTTGTTATTTAAGGGACCTGGAGGTGTGCTCAGCCAGTGTACCTTCAGGGGTGTAAGTGTATGCTGGGTGGTAGTGTGATGCCAGCGATCGGAGGGTCGAGCCTGCAACGCAGCATACACTGCTTACTAAGTGAATAATAATAATAATAATAATAATAATAATAATAATAATAATAATAATAATAATAATAATAATAATCAGTTGATCGTCTCAAGGAGGAGGATGGCACGGGGTAGTTACTGTAGACTCAGTAGTTTCACAAGAATGGATTGACCACGTGTGTAAATCTTACACAATATTTTCCCTAAGTTGGTTAATCTACGTAATAAAGTTGTATTATTAGAGTTTGAAGCAACTGGTTAAGTGGAATCTTTGTAGGATTGTACACTGTATTACCAGACGTGACCTTAGAGTGCAATGAACCTGCGTGACCATCCTCACTCCTAACACTCGACACTGACTGTTTTCACTCTAATATACGTACAGTTGATGCACTTGAAAGAAAACAAAAAATCGAAAAAATATGATTTTTTTTTTACTTACTAAAAAATAGTGGATAAATCTGGCCACATTTTGATGGAATCCGCTTGTTTATACCATTAAGGCTTCATGTCACTTGTTTATACCATTAAGGCTTCATGTCACTTGTTTATACCATTAAGGCTTCATGTCACTTGTTTATACCATTAAGGCTTCATGTCACTTGTTTATACCATTAAGGCTTCATGTCACTTGTTTATACCATTAAGGCTTCATGTCACTTGTTTATAACATTAAGGCTTCATGTCACTTGTTTATACCATTAAGGCTTCATGTCACTTGTTTATACCATTAAGGCTTCATGTCACTTGTTTATACCATTAAGGCTTCATGTCACTTGTTTATAACATTAAGGCTTCATGTCACTTGTTTATACCATTAAGGCTTCATGTCACCTGTTTATACCATTAAGGCTTCATGTCACTTGTTTATACCATTAAGGCTTCATGTCACTTGTTTATACCATTAAGGCTTCATGTCACCTGTTTATACCATTAAGGCTTCATGTCACCTGTTTATACCATTAAGGCTTCATGTCACCTGTTTATACCATTAAGGCTTCATGTCACTTGTTTATACCATTAAGGCTTCATGTCACCTGTTTATACCATTAAGGCTTCATGTCACCTGTTTATACCATTAAGGCTTCATGTCACCTGTTTATACCATTAAGGCTTCATGTCACCTGTTTATACCATTAAGGCTTCATGTCACTTGTTTATACCATTAAGGCTTCATGTCACTTGTTTATACCATTAAGGCTTCATGTCACTTGTTTATACCATTAAGGCTTCATGTCACCTGTTTATACCATTAAGGCTTCATGTCACCTGTTTATACCATTAAGGCTTCATGTCACCTGTTTATACCATTAAGGCTTCATGTCACTTGTTTATACCATTAAGGCTTCGTGTCACTTGTTTATACCATTAAGGCTTCATGTCACTTGTTTATACCATTATGGCTTCATGTCACTTGTTTACACCATTAAGGCTTCATGTCACCTGTTTATACCATTAAGGCTTCATGTCACCTGTTTATACCATTAAGGCTTCATGTCACCTGTTTATACCATTAAGGCTTCGTGTCACTTGTTTATACCATTAAGGCTTCATGTCACTTGTTTATACCATTAAGGCTTCATGTCACTTGTTTATACCATTAAGGCTTCATGTCACCTGTTTATACCATTAAGGCTTCATGTCACCTGTTTATACCATTAAGGCTTCGTGTCACTTGTTTATACCATTAAGGCTTCATGTCACTTGTTTATACCATTAAGGCTTCATGTCACTTGTTTATACCATTAAGGCTTCATGTCACCTGTTTATACCATTAAGGCTTCATGTCACCTGTTTATACCATTAAGGCTTCGTGTCACTTGTTTATACCATTAAGGCTTCGTGTCACTTGTTTATACCATTAAGGCTTCATGTCACTTTTTTATACCATTAAGGCTTCATGTCACTTGTTTATACCATTATGGCTTCATGTCACTTGTTTACCACTGGTCAAGAATATTTTAAGGTACCAGAGTAAACTCTCGGTATATTTATATACACCAGTTGGTGTATATATCCTACGGAAATCATTATATTATTACCCGACTTTGACCATCTTGACTGCTGGTCCTCTGCTGTTGTTTATATGATGTTGTTTTTAAATTTAAAGTCTCTCTACCCCACGAGGGTCATTAAGACGGCGCTTCATCCGTTCTCCTCCAGTCAAGAATACTCTTAAACCGCGGGTTCGAACCCCATCCGTGGTATTGTTTGTTTGCAATCGTGTCATTACGATTTCGTGAGTCAAGATCTACACCTTTCGGTGTTTATATTCTGAGAACAATTGAAGGCTATACACTCGCACTAAACATGCGTGAGCGTGTTAGAAAGAACGATTGGAGGCAAATGGTTTTTATGAGGATGTGCTGTTGGAGTGTGAGCAAGGTAACATTTATGAAGGGATTCAAGGAAACCCATGAGCCGGACTCGAGTCCTGGAGGCGGGAAGTACAGTGTTTGCACTCTGAAGGAGAAGTAGAGATATGTTGCAGTTTTTTAACTTTAGTATCGGCACGCCTCTGGCAAGACCGTGATGGAGTGAGTAATGATGAAAGAGTTTCTTCTTTTGTGGGTCACCCTTCCTCTGTGGGAAACGGAAGAGGTATTGAAAAAATACCAGGACTACTGCTATCCGTGCCTATTTTTTCACAACTCCTGGACGGACCTATCTTTACTGCTGCTATTTCTAGCCTGACGACTAAGTCCTCACAATCTATTACCAAGACACCCTCTGCTGAGCTCAGCTCTTAGGGTATGGAAGCAGAGTTATTTAACCAGCCTCGCGGGAAGCTGGCTAAGTTCTCCATGCCTTAGTCCACTACACCATCATGCTACAAACGTTAGGTGTCCAGGAAGTACACTGGAGATGCCACTCCTAACAGAAACATTGCAGTGGTCGTCCAGCAGACTCCCTCAGCAACATTGCAGTGGTCGTCCAGCAGACTCCCTCAGCATGCACAGCAGTCTAAAATAACTCTTGAGCGACTGTGTACACACCCAGGCAAGAAGATGGGAGACCTCAGCAAACAACAGCTTAGTCTCGAATAATGCTTTGGCTATTGTACAGTGTACTCAATAATGCTTTGGCTATTGTACAGTGTACTCAATAATGCTTTGGCTATTGTACAGTGTACTCAATAATGCTTTGGCTATTGTACAGTGTACTCAATAATGCTTTGGCTATTGTACAGTGTACTCAATAATGCTTTGGCTATTGTACAGTGTACTCAATAATGCTTTGGCTATTGTACAGTGTACTCAATAATGCTTTGGCTATTGTACAGTGTACTCAATAATGCTTTGGCTATTGTACAGTGTACTCAATAATGCTTTGGCTATTGTACAGTGTACTCAATAATGCTTTGGCTATTGTACAGTGTACTCAATAATGCTTTGGCTATTGTACAGTGTACTCAATAATGCTTTGGCTATTGTACAGTGTACTCAATAATGCTTTGGCTATTGTACAGTGTACTCAATAATGCTTTGGCTATTGTACAGTGTAATCAATAATGCTTTGGCTATTGTACAGTGTACTCAATAATGCTTTGGCTATTGTACAGTTAATAAATGGAACATTGCTGACGATTTTTAAAAAGACAGTGTTATGAAGCTTTATTGTTACGTATCCGTATTAGTACCAGTAAAGATTTCACTGAAGCATCCTGGGGGAGTATAATGAAGCCCCCTGGGGGAGTATAATGAAGCCCCCTGGGGGAGTATAATGAAGCCCCCTGGGGGAGTATAATGAAGCCCCCTGGGGGAGTATAATGAAGCCCCCTGGGTGAGTATAATGAATCCCCCTGGGGGAGTATAATGAAGCCCCCTGGGGGAGTATAATGAAGCCCCTTGGGGGAGTATAATTAAGTCCTCTGGAGGAGTATAATGAAGCCCCCTGTGTGAGTATAATGAAGCCCCCTGGGTGAGTATAATGAAGCACCCTGGGTGAGTACAATGAAACACCCTGGGTGAGTACAATGAAGCACCCTGAGGGAGTATAATGAAGCACCCTGGGTGAGTATAATGAAGCCCCCTGGGTGAGTATAATGAAGCCCCCTTGGTGAGTATAATGAAGCCCCTGGGTGAGTACAATGAAGCACCCTGTATGAGTATAATGAAGCACCCTGGGTGAGTACAATGAAGCACCCTGAGGGAGTATAATGAAGCACCCTGGGGAAGTATAATGAAGCACCCTGGGGAGTATAATGAAACACCCTGGGTGAGTATAATGAAGCCTCCTGGGTGAGTATAATGAAGCACCCTGGGTGAGTATAATGAAGCACCCTGGGTGAGTACAATTAGGCACCTTGGATGAGTACAATGAAGCACCTTGGGTGAGTATAATGAAGCACCCTGAGTGAGTACAATGAAGCACCCTGGGTGAGTACAATGAAGCACCCTGGGTGAGTACAATTAGGCACCTTGGATGAGTACAATGAAGCACTCTGGGTGAGTACAATGAAGCACCCTGGGTGAGTACAATGAAGCACCCTCGGTGAGTATAATTAGGCACCTTGGATGAGTACAATGAAGCACCCTGGGTGAGTACAATGAAACACATGGGTGAGTACAATGAAGCACCCTGGGTGAGTTTAATTAGGCACCTTGGATGAGTACAATGAAGCACTCTGGGTGAGCACAATGAAGCACCCTGGGTGAGTACAATGAAGCACCCTGGGTGAGTACAATGAAGCACCCTGGGTGAGTACAATGAAGACTCTGGGTGAGTACAATGAAGCACTCTATGTGAGTACAATGAAGCACTCTGGGTGAGTATAATTAGGCACCTTGGATGAGTACAATGAAGCACCCTGACTACAATGAAGCACCTCGGTGAATACAATGAAACACACTGAGTGAGTACAATGAAACACCCTGGGGGATACAATGAAGCACCCTGGGGGATACAATGAAGCAACCTGGGGTGATACAATGAAGCACCTGGGTGATACAATGAAGCACCCTGGGGGATACAATGAAGCACCCTGGGTGATATAATGAAGCACCCTGGGATACAATGAAGCACCCTGGTGTGATACAATGAAGCACCCTGGGGTATACAATGACGCACCCTGGGGGATACAATGAAGCACCCTGGGGGGATACAATGAAACACCCTGGGGGATACAATGAAACACCCTGGGATACAATGAAGCACCCTGGGATACAATGAAGCCCCCTGGGGTGATACAACGAAGCACCCTGGGGTGATACAATGAAGCACCCTGGGGATACAATGAAGCACCCTGGGTGATACAATGAAGCACCCTGGGGATACAATGAAGCACCCTGGGGATACAATAAGCACCCTGGGTGATACAATGAAGCACCCTGGGATACAATGAAGCACCCTGGGGTGATACAATGAAGCACCCTGGGGTGATACAATGAAGCACCCTGGGGGATACAATGAAGCACCCTGGGGATACAATGAAGCACCCTGGGGTGATACAATGAAGCACCCTGGGGGATACAATGAAGCACCCTGGGGATACAATGAAGCACCCTGGGGTGATACAATGAAGCACCCTGGGTGATACAATGAAGCACCCTGGGGTGATACAATGAAGCACCCTGGGTGATACAATGAAGCACCCTGGGTGATACAATGAAGCACCCTGGGGTGATACAATGAAGCACCCTGGGGGATACAATGAAGCACCCTGGGGATACAATGAAGCACCCTGGGGTGATACAATGAAGCACCCTGGGGATATAATGAAGCACCCTGGGGATACAATGAAGCACCCTGGGGTGATACAATGAAGCACCCTGGGATACAATGAAGCACCCTGGGTGATACAATGAAGCACCCTGGGAGAGTAATCAATAAGATTGGAATAACCTTACTACCCACACTGGAAATCACGTAAACACGTGCTGGGAGCCATCTTTATTTTGTGTGTGCTAAATTAAAGCACAAAATCCGTATGGGCCACTCACAATCAACAGTGATTAACTACAGTAATTAAAGTGATTACCACAGTAATTAAAGTGAATACCACAGTAATTAAAGTGATTACCACAGTAATTAAAGTGATTACCACAGTAATTAAAGTGATTACCACAGTAATTAAAGTGATTACCACAGTAATTAAAGTGATTACCACAGTAATTAAAGTGATTACCACAGTAATTAAAGTGATTACCACAGTAATTAAAGTGATTACCACAGTAATTAAAGTGATTACTACAATAATTAAAGTGATTACCACAGTAATTAAGTGATTACCACAGTAATTAAAGTGATTACCACAGTAATTAAAGTGGAATAACTTACTAGCCACATAAATCATAACAGTTGATTACCACAGCTAATTAAAGCATTACTCACAATTAAAGTGATTACACAGTAATTAAAGTTATTACCACAGTAATTAAAGTATTACCACAGTAATTAAAGTTATTATCACAGTAATTAAAGTCATTACCACAGTAATTGCGCTTATTTCACTAATTGCAGTTATTACAGTGATTACACTAATTACTGCAGTAATTACAGTGATTGATACAGTTATTTCACCACTTACAATGATTGTTATAATAATTACAGTATTTACTAGAGTAATCAAAGTGATTACTACAATAATTACAGTGATTACTACAGTAATTACTACAGTAATTATAGTTACAGTAATTATAGTGACTACTACAGTAATTACAGTTACAGTAATTACTACAGTAATTATAGTTACAGTAATTATAGTGACTACTACAGTAATTACAGTTACAGTAATTACTACAGTAATTATAGTTACAGTAATTATAGTGACTACTACAGTAATTACAGTTACAGTAATTACTACAATAATTATAGTGATTACTACAATAATTATAGTAATTACTACAGTAATTACTACAATAATTATAGTGATTACTACAGTAATTACTACAGTAACTAGAGTAATTACTACAGTAATTACTACAATAATTATAGTGATTACTACAATAATTACACTACAGTATTTACTAGAGTAATTAGTGCAGTAATTACAGTAACTGGTATTCTACTTGAGAAGTCTTAATGAAGTTGTTATGGATGAGTCTGATGAGCTCTTGATCAAGGGAGTTAGAGCTACCCTCTTCTTCCTTGGATCAAACCTGATTGCCTCCCGTTCTCCTAGTTGTTTATGACTACGGGTTTGGCGCTTAACTGTAAATATAATAATAATAACAATAATAATAATAATAATAATAATAATAATAATAATAATAATAATAATAATAATAATAATAATGTAATAAAGAAGAAAGATTTTATTTTTTTAATTTTATTTCCAGACAAGATACATATTTTGTTTATTAATTTAATATTTAGATAAAAGTTGATGAAAGTTTAAGATTTGTTGTGTGACCTGTGTGTGTGTTTGTGACCTGTGTGTGTGTGTTTGTGACCTGTGTGTGTGTTTGTGACCTGTGTGTGTGTGTTTGTGACCTGTGTGTGTGTTTGTGACCTGTGTGTGTGTTTGTGACCTGTGTGTGTGTTTGTGACCTGTGTGTGTGTTTGTGACCTGTGTGTGTTTGTGACCTGTGTGTGTGTTTGTGACCTGTGTGTGTGTTTGTGACCTGTGTGTGTGTTTGTGACCTGTGTGTGTGTTGTGACCTGTGTGTGTTTGTGACCTGTGTGTGTTTGTGACCTGTGTGTGTGTTTGTGACCTGTGTGTGTGTTTGTGACCTGTGTGTGTGTTTGTGACCTGTGTGTGTGTGTATGTTTCATCCGTTGGGACTATGTCAGTCAGATGGTCACTATGCAGTTAGGCAGATGGTCACCATGAGTCAGTCAGATGGTCACCATGCAGTTAGGCAGATGGTCACCATGAGTCAGTCAGATGGTCACCATGCAGTCAGGCAGATGGTCACCATGCAGTCAGTCAGATGGTCACCATGCAGTCAGTCAGATGGTCACCACTCTCCTAGTAAGGTAATCAGCCTGGGAGGATGAATGCCACCTTTGGTTGGTTATAATTGTACCCGGTTGTGGCGGTGCAAGGCAAGGCTGTGGTGCGGGTCACTGTGACCTCCCGACCTTCTGCCACGGTGCTGGTGACCACATTAGTGCGTGTGATGGTGGTCACCAGCTGCGTGGTGAGCACGCCTCCCCCCCTGGTCACAGTGGAGGTCACGGTGCGCGTGACGTAAGTAGTGTCATCTGAAACTTGTCCTGGCACCGTCCTGGTGACGGTGACGTCTTGCAGGATGGTGGTGGTCACCAGCTGGGTGCTGTAGCGGGTGGTGGTGACAGCGGAGTAATCGTCTGGGTCTGGTAGGTGGTTGTAGCCAGCTCCTGGGTGGTCAGCTGGGTGGTGGTACGGGTCTGCAGCTGGGTGCTGGTCTGCACCTCGGTGATCAAGGTGGTCCTCACTATCGTGCTGATGACGGTGCTCCTGACGGTGTTCACCAACGTGGACACCACCGTGGAGGTGACGCCGGGTTGCGTCACCGTCTGCGTCAGGTAGGTCGTGGACACCTGCGTCACCACCTGGGTTTGCGTCTGGATGGGAAGAGTTCGCGTCACCACTGTGGTCTGTACCTGCGTCTCCACCTGTGTGCTGGTGACAGGTCTCTGAGTCGTAGTGACCACTTCGGTCCGTGTTCCGGTCTGCGTGCGCGTGTAGGTAGTAGGTACGACCTGTGTGGATACTAGTGTGGTCGTGGTGGTCTTTCCCACGGTGCTGATGACCGTTGATACCTGTGTGACGACCTGAGTGATCGTCGTCACACGGGTCCTCGTGTCGGTGACGGTGATAGCGTCTCCTGGACGGGTGGTGACGCCTGTCTTAGTGACGGTGATGACTTGCGTGGAGATTAGCGTAGTGTAGACAGTGGAGGGGAGACCCACGGTGGTGAAACGTGTACTGTACACGGTGGACACCTCACGTTGTGTGCTGGTCACTGTTTGCGTCGTAGACTGCGTAATGACGGTGGACTGCGTCCTCCCTGAGTACGACGTGACGACGGTAGTCTGCGTTTGCGTTTCCGTTTCCGGGATGCAGGGCTCCTGGGGCGGTGGAAGGTAGGACCCAAGGAAGTCCTGCGCGCCGGAGAAGAGGTCATTGGAGGACTCTGGGAAGAGCTGCCTGCCGCTGCCTGGAGGTATGCCGGGGATGGTAGGCAGCTTGGCAGCCAGGGAGGTCCCTGCCAGAGCCAGCAACACCAGCAGCAGAGTGTGCATCGTCCTGCAATGGCAGAAAACAAATCATCTCCTAGCCACCATTCATACGTCAACATTTATCACAGTATTACTAATACTAGCACAGGGAAGCTCCCTAGGTGCTGTATGATATACTAGTCAAACAACACCTGAGGAATGGGAGGCATTCAGTATGGGTCCAAAGGATGGGAAGAACAGGCCCTGTTCCTTAGATCATGAGCCCCTCAACAGCATCAAGGCACCATCCCTGAGGAGATCAGTCACATGAATATATATAACCGTTCCTTGATGCCGAGGTGACTGCATGAACCACAGAACTGCAGCAATATTCTCCTACTTAATTGCCTCCGATACCCAAGGCGCTGTAAGTTCCTGAAGGGTTGATCAGCAGATCACTATGAATATAATCGAGTAATAAACAAAGTGATGAAGACTTACCATATAACTTGATGCGTCTGAGAGTACCTGAACTCTGCTGTTATTAAGTAAAAAGCAACAGGTCTCAGAAGTCATGATTTATTTTACAAATTCATATTTGCTGATTCATAATCTCGACAACATACACGTGTACAGTGATATATAAACTCAGTTTTACACCTGCACTCCAATAATATATTTCATGTTATATTTTCGGTTTGCGAGAGACTCACAAGTAATAGAGAGGAAGAAAGACCACTGATGGATGTACTTTAAGCACTCAAGACACACTTATGTGACACATGACACAAGAAGGAAGTATGTGTCAGTGTTCTACTGAATGATAAACATACGCAGAAATTCCCTTTACACGCTAAATACCTTCAAATTGTTCACTCTGAAATCTTTATTCAAATATAATATATATATATATATATATATATATATATATATATATATATATATATATATATATATATATATATATACATGTGTGTGTGTGTGTGTTACTAATTAAAGACTTGGGCATCTTTATTAATGAATAAAACACATGTGCGACATTTGAGTATCGCCTGCACAACAGGCTACTTCAGTCGAATACAGGTGATTACGACACTTTAGACTGTAGAAGTAGTTTTGACGGGATGAGTCCGTCACTCTTGGTAGGAGGTGGTCAGTCCCTCAAACCTTAAGGGACTGACCACGTCCTACCAACAGTGACGGACTCATCACGTTAAAACTTCTTCTGCAGTCTCCAGTACTGAAGATGTCTGTTGTGGAGGCGATAAGTTTTGTCAATAAAGATACCCAAGTGTTGCCTTTTGGTGTTTTATTAATCAATTAGTGGGTATTGTGTCACATCAATAATGTCATAATAATTATCATTCTGTGTGGACCCAAGTGAGGATGATACCCTAAATAAATTATTCGTTTTTTTATTAATATACTCATGAAAATCTTTAAAAATAAATATCATTCTGAAAAACAATCTCTCGTCTCTAATAATGAACAGGGAGCCGCACCAGCTGCTTCTTGTGTTTGGGAGGGAAGGGACTGTTTTGGGAGGTGTGAGTAGGACTGTATTGGTGTGTATGTGAGTGCTTTTTAGCAGTCGTGTGACTTGTGTGTGTGTTGTGTGTGTGTGTGAGGCTATGCCCTTTGTGTGTGTGTGTGTGTGTTTGTGTTTTTGTGCGTGTGAATGTGCAGCTTAAGTTTCATTTTGTGTGTGTGGAAGGTTGTGTTGTGTGTGGAAGGTTGTGTTGTGTGTGGAAGGCTGTGTTGTGTGTGTGGAAGGTTGTGTTGTGTGTAGAAGGCTGTGTTGTGTGTGTGGAAGGTTGTGTTGTGTGTGGAAGGCTCTGTTGTGTGTGGAAGGCTGTGTTGTGTGTGGAAGTGTGTTGTGTGTGAAGGTGTGTTGTGTAGAAGGCTGTGTTGTGTGTGGAAGGCTGTGTTGTGTGTGAAGGCTGTGTTGTGTGTGGAAGGCTGTGTTGTGTGTGGAAGGCTGTTGTTGTAGTGTGTGTGGAAGGTGTGTTGTGTGTGGAAGGTCTGTGTTGTGTGTGGAAGGCTGTGTTGTGTGTGGAAGGCTGTTGTGTGAGTGTGTGGAAGGCTGTGTTGTGTGTGGAAGGCTGTGTTGTGTGTGGAAGGCTGTGTTGTGTGTGGAAGGCTGTGTTGTGTGTGGAAGGCTGTGTTGTGTGTGGAAGGCTGTGTTGTGTGTGGAAGGCTGTGTTGTGTGTGTGGAAGTACGAGTATTGTCAGTAATGTTACACTTGTTGACAGTGGTCCCTCGAAGCTAATTAGGAAACTCGAAGGGGATTGCTGGAGCTTGGTAGTTGTAGGTTGTCTTAGTGCATGGTTGCTGCTCTGTCTTGGTGACTGTGATGGTCCTGCACCACCCACGGTAATGTACACCAAGCTCTCCTTCACCTGAGTGCTCGTCACTTTCTGTGTCACCACCTCCACAGGGAGACTGACGGTGCTCAGGACGCTACTAAAGATAGTCGAGGTATAAGTGGTGCCAACCCCTCCCTCCGTCCTGAGTACTGTTTGCGTGTTGACGATTGTCGTGGGTCGCACCTGCGTGGTGACCTCAGTTTGAGTGATGGTACGACCCACCACCTGGGTGGTCGTCTGGGTGACTGTGACCGCTGAGTCTTAGTCTCATACTGAGTATCAGTGACTGTGCGGGTGATGACCGTCTCCTTGAGCTGTACACTGTCCGTGACCTTGGTGGTGGTGCTGGTGGTGTAGATGACCTGACTGGTGGTGCGGGTCTGCGTCACACTCACAGCTGGAGGTTGATAGGTACTGGTGGTGGCCACAGTCGTGCGTTCCACACTTGTCTTCGACACGGTGACTGTCGGTCCTGGTTTGTCGACTGTGGACTGGACCACAGAGGTCTTAGTGCTGATACTGACCACGGGTGGAGGCTGGTACGGCACAGTGTTGGTCACCACTCGCTCGATCGTCGTGACCGAAGTCGTCGGCACCACAGATGTCTCCACGTTTGTCCTGATGACCACAATGTCGCTGGTGATGGAAGACCTCACAGTCGAGATGGTGGTTTTCTGGAAGTCTTGTGAGCTGATGACTGTTGTCAACGCAGTCTTGGTGGTTCCTGGACCTGGGACGGTGTTTATGACTGATCTTACCACCTCGCTTGTTATCGTCTGCCTGACAGTTTCAGTGTTTATCTGTGGTCTGGACACTGTCTCGATCCTGGTGACTGTGGTAGGGACAACCTGGGTAGTATATTTCGTGGTGCTGCTCGTTCTGATCACTGTGGACGTCCTCGTCACGACGCTGGACGACACCACGACGGATGTGTAAGTGGATGTTATATAGATAGGGTCACAGGTGGTAGGTTCCCTAGGGGGCAGATAGCCATCTAAAGCCCCAGCGAAGTCCCTGGCGGCTGAGCCTGCAGGAGGCCGGGGAAGAGCTTGTCGGCGCCGGCAGAAGCGATCACCACCAGCAGGAATGAGAGACACAGCGGCCGCATCCTGCAAGAGACACCAGGTTAAGGGGCGTGGTCACACGGGGCAGAGGGCGGGGCCCCGGGATCCACCCCTTTCCTGGGGTCCCATCACGCCCACACTGCCCACACCTTACACCCCTGCCACCCGTCTAGAGTGGCAGGTTTGTCTGGTAGGGGCATGTGTGGTCGTATGCAAGGAGGGTGTGTGGACCCGGGGCGCCCAGCTTATCTTAGGTCACTCTTACTCTCAACAATCATGTTGTCCTCCTCAACTTCACTACTTAGAGAAAAAGGGACACAAGTGCACACATCACATCTGCATTTGAAACGTTTCGGTCCTGGGGCCGAATGACTAAGGTCCCAGAACCGAAACGTATCCATGAAAATTGTCCTAAATGTATACAAATGTGTCACTTCATCCAAGTGTTGCCCTGAGCGGCTGTGTCCCTGTGTCCCGCCAAGGCAGGTGACCCAAAGAAGAAGAAAAACCATTCACCATCATCCATCCAGTTGCTGACTTTCCACAGGTATGCTGACGTCACAGTTCAGTATACCTTCTACCTCACTACTGACCTTTAGATCTAAGCTACCTTGCCTAACACAACCTAGAAGCAGCCTGCCACAACTGACAGTAAGAAACCACGGAACGGGTGGGGTTTGAACCCATGGCGAATGAGTCTCAAAACTTACAGGCCATGGGTTCCAATCTCACCCGTTCCTTGTCTTGTTTGTAGTCTTGTTATTACGAATTCGTGAGTCATGACGGTAGTAATAAGGAAGTGCCGACCACTTGGAGGAAAGTGGGAATAAATACGTACACTTAGGGAAACCCTTATTGATGAGGTATAGCTCCTGGACCTTTGATTACTTATTCTATATACATGTGACTTCTAACAGTACCTAAGGAGAGGTCTTCAATGCGCTGCCAGATCCTGATCAGCCAGGCTGTGGTGCATACGGTAGCCTGCGTGCCACTGGCACCAAGAGCCTGGTCGATCGGGCCAGCAGCTAGGAAAATTGGTCTAGGACCGCGCCGCGGGCCGGTGACCCTCGAAACCGACTACAGGAAACGTAACTGCAGGTAACGTAACTACAGTTAACGAAACAAAAGATAACGTAACTATAGGTAATGTAACTACTGGTAACGCAACTGCACGTAACGTAACTACAGGTAATATAACTACAGGTAACGTAACCACAGGTAACGTAACTGCAGGTAACGTAACTGAGGGTAATCAGCAACCTTAACTCTGTAATATACTGTATGAATAACAGGCTAACCAAACTCAACATAACCGCTGAATGACCCACACGGGTTTATCGATGCTCCTTACCAGTGAAGCGTAAACAAACAACCTGAAGTGAACCTGAAGTGAACCTGTTGTTCAGTTGTTGTCAGGATATTCCTGACACCAAAACTTAATTATACAGTTGAAATGTGAACGATGTGTCTGTGAGAAAGATGAGACCTACACTCAGTTGTTTGTGAGAAAGATGGGACCTACACTCAGTTGTTTGTGAGAAAGATGAGACCTACACTCAGTTGTTTGGGAGAAAGATGAGACCTACACTCAGTTGTTTGTGAGAAAGATGAGACCTACACTCAGTTGTTTGTGAGAAAGATGAGACCTACACTCAGTTGTTTGTGAGAAAGATGAGACCTACACTCAGTTGTTTGTGAGAAAGATGAGACCTACACTCAGTTGTTTGTGAGAAAGATGGGACCTACACTCAGTTGTTTGTGAGAAAGATGAGACCTACACTCAGTTGTTTGTGAGAAAGATGAGACCTACACTCAGTTGTTTGTGAGAAAGATGAGACCTACACTCAATTGTTTGTGAGAAAGATGAGACCTACACTCAGTTGTTTGTGAGAAAGATGGGACCTACACTCAGTTGTTTGTGAGAAAGATGAGACCTACACTCAATTGTTTGTGAGAAAGATGAGACCTACACTCAATTGTTTGTAGAAAGATGAGACCTACACTCAATTGTTTGTAAGAAAGATGAGACCTACACTCAATTGTTTGTGAGAAAGATGAGACCTACACTCAATTGTTTGTGAGAAAGATGAGACCTACACTCAATTGTTTGTGAGAAAGATGAGAGCTACACTCAATTGTTTGTGAGAAAGATGAGACCTACACTCAGTTGTTTGTGAGAAAGATGAGAGCTACACTCAATTGTTTGTGAGAAAGATGAGACCTACACTCAATTGTTTGTGAGAAAGATGAGACCTACACTCAATTGTTTGTGAGAAAGATGAGACCTACACTCAATTGTTTGTGAGAAAGATGAGACCTACACTCAATTGTTTGTAGAAAGATGGGACCTACACTCAGTTGTTTGTGAGAAAGATGAGACCTACACTCAGTTGTTTGTGAGAAAGATGGGACCTACACTCAGTTGTTTGTGAGAAAGATGGGACCTACACTCAATTGTTTGTAAGAAAGATGAGACCTACACTCAGTTGTTTGTGAGAAAGATGAGACCTACACTCAATTGTTTGTGAGAAAGATGAGACCTACACTCAATTGTTTGTGAGAAAGATGAGACCTACACTCAATTGTTTGTGAGAAAGATGGGACCTACACTCAGTTGTTTGTGAGAAAGATGAGACCTACACTCAGTTGTTTGTGAGAAAGATGGGACCTACACTCAGTTGTTTGTGAGAAAGATGGGACCTACACTCAATTGTTTGTAAGAAAGATGAGACCTACACTCAGTTGTTTGTGAGAAAGATGAGACCTACACTCAATTGTTTGTGAGAAAGATGAGACCTACACTCAATTGTTTGTAAGAAAGATGAGACCTACACTCAATTGTTTGTGAGAAAGATGAGACCTACACTCAGTTGTTTGTGAGAAAGATGAGACCTACACTCAGTTGTTTGTGAGAAAGATGAGACCTACACTCAGTTGTTTGTGAGAAAGATGAGACCTACACTCAGTTGTTTGTGAGAAAGATGAGACCTACACTCAATTGTTTATGAGAAAGATGAGACCTACACTCAATTGTTTATGAGAAAGATGGGACCTACACTCTTGTGAGAAAGATGGGACCTACACTCTTGTGAGAAAGATGGGACCTACACTCTTGTAAGAAAGATGGGACCTACACTCTTGTAAGAAAGATGGTACCTACACTCTTGTAAGAAAGATGGGACCTACACTCTTGTAAGAAAGATGGGACCTACACTCTTGTGAGAAAGATGGGACCTACACTCTTGTAAGAAAGATGGGACCTACACTCTTTTTGTGAAAAGATGGGATATACACTCTTGTTTGGGAGAAAGATTGACACACACTCTCTTGTTTCTGAGAAACATGGGACGTACACTCTCTTGTTTCTGAGAAACATGGGACGTACACTCTCTTATTAGTGAAAAAGAGACTTACACTGTCGATATGTGTTTGAGAGAGATGGGACTTTTCTCTCGCTTGGGATAAAGATGCGACATACACTCTCTTGTCCGTGGACAAAATAAGTATTTCTCATTTACCAAAATGATCAATTGGAAACGAATGATTTCTATTTGAACTCCTAATGCCCAGGTTATGGTATATTTTCCCCTGACCTCTTGAACATCCGCATGTCCCTGTGCTGCCATCTATTGGATGGAGGAGGAGTTGCGCATCTTCACTTTCTTACTTGTCGAGACATGATGTCTCCTCCCTCAGCATCTGTTCCCTTATATTTCCAGTCATCTCAGAACATGCCATGACTGCTCTTGAAGCTGTGTATAAAGTTATTCTCAAAACAGTTTGTTGGTTGTGTTTTATTTTGTGTGTTTGTGGTGTTTGAGGTGGGGATGATGGGGTTTATAAGCCCCCTCCCTCCCCTCCTTCCTTACCAGGTTGAGGTCGCGCTAATGTTTACTACCAGCCAACGATGACAATTGTAAATCATGTGTATTCATGATGCGTAACTTTCAAACGTTGAAATGAAAATTGTCTTACGACAAACACACGTTTTCTTGCGACAGACTCATTAATTTGTACTTTATTTGCCAAATACGCTTTATGGCTTGATCATTATTTGACTTCAAATAAAAATCACTTTCATCATTTACGAAGATATATATATATATATATATATATATATATATATATATATATATATATATATATATATATATATATATTTATTATTTTTTATTAACACATCGGCTGATTCCCACCAAGGCAGGGTGGCCCGAAAAGAAAAACTTTCATCATCATTCACTCCATCACTGTCTTGCCAGAAGGGTGCTTTACACTACAGTTATAAAACTGCAACATTAACACCCCTCCTTCAGAGTGCCGGCACTGTACTTCCCATCTCCAGAACTCAAGTCCGGCCTGCCGGTTTCCCTGAATCCCTTCATAAATGTTACTTTGCTCACACTCCAACAGCACGTCAAGTATTAAAACCATATGCCTCCATTCACTCCTATCAAATACGCTCACACATGCTTGCTGGAAGTCCAAGCCCTCGCACACAAAACTTCCTTTACCCCTCCCTCCAACCTTTCCTAGGCCGACCCCTACCCCGCCTTCCCTCCACTACAGATTTATACACTCTCGAAGTCGCTCTGTCTCGTTCCATTCTCTCTACATGTCCAAACCACCTCAACAACCCCTCCTCAGCTCTCTGGACAATCGTTTTGGTAATCCAGCACCTCCTCCTAATTTCCAAACTCCGAATTCTCTGCATTATATTCACACCACACATTGACCTCAGACATGACATCTCCACTGCCTCCAGCCTTCTCCTCGTTGCAACATTCATCACCCATGCTTCACACCCATATAAGAGCGTTGGTATAACTATACTCTCATACATTCCCTCTTTACTTCCATGGACAAGGTTCTTTGTCTCCACAGACTCCGCAGTGCTCCACTCACCCTTTTCCCCTCATCAATTCTATGATTCACCTCATCCTTCATAGACCCATCCGCCGACATGTCCACTCCCAAATATGTGAATACATTCACCTCCTCCATACTCTCTCCCTCCAATCTGATATCCAATCTTTCGTCACCTATTCTTTTGTTATCCTCATCACCTTACTCTTTCCTATATTCACTTTCAATTTTCTTCTTTTACACACCCTACCAAATTCATCCACCAACCTCTGCAGCTTCTCTTCAGAATCTCCCAAAAGCACAGTGTCATCAGCAAAAAGCAACTGTGACAACTCCCACTTTGTATTTGCTTCTTTATCTTTTAGCCCAACACCTCTTGCCAAGACCCTCGCATTCACTTCTTTACAACCCCATCTATAAATATATTGAACAACCACGGTGACATCACACATCCTTGCCTAAGGCCCACTTTTACTGGGAAATAGTCCCCTTCCCTCCTACACACTCTAACCTGAGCCTCACTATCCTCATAAAAACTCTTCACTGCTTTCAGTAACCTTCCTCCTATTCCATACACCTGCAACATCTGCCACATTGCCCCTATCTACCCTATCATACGCCTTTTCCAAATCCATAAATGCCACAAAACATCTTTACCCTTATCCAAATACTGTTCACCTATATGTTTCACTGTAAACACTTGGTCTACACACCCCTACCTTTCCTAAAGCCCCCTTGTTCATCTGCTATCCTGCTTTCTGTTTTACTCTTAATTCTTTCAATAATAACTCTACCATCACTTTACCAGGTACACTCAACAGACTTATTCCCCTATAATTTTTGCACTCTCTTTTGTCCCCTTTGCCTTTATACAAAGGAACAATACACGCTCTCTGCCAATCCCTAGGTACCTTACCCTCTTCCATACATTTATTAAATAATAGCACCAACCACTCCAAAATTATATCCCCACCTGCTTTTAACATTTCTATCTTTATCCCATCAATCCCAGCTGCCTTACCCCTTTCATTCTACCCACTGCCTCACGAACTTCCCTACACCCACAACTGGCTCTTCCACACTCCTACAAGATGTTATTCCTCCTTGCCCTACACACGAAATCACAGCTTCCCTGTCTTCATCAACATTTAACAAATCCTCAAAATATTCTCTCCATCTTCCCGATACCTCTAACTCTCCATTTAATAACTCTCCTCTCCTATTTTTAACTGTCAAATCCATTTGTTCTCTAGGCTTCCTCAACTTATTAATCTCATTCCATATATATATATATATATATATATATAATATATATATAATAATCATATTGTTTCTATCATGTGTGGTTCTCTTCAGAAAGGTTGTATTTATCATTATTTTCGTAGGTTATTGGTGGGAGGAGCTGAGGAAAGAACCAGGAACCGGTTCCTGTGTAGAGGCAATATTGGGTGAAGGTGAGGCGAGAATGTAGAGAGTGAATAAACGTCACGGCAAGAACCCTAAGTGTGACTGCAGCCTCCTCCTTCTTCTTCTGTGACTGTGGCCTCCTCCTCTTCTTTCTTCTTCTTCTTCTTCTTCTTCTTCTTCTTCTTCTTCTGTGACTGCAGCCTCCTCCTCCTCCTTCATATTACGACTCACTCAGAACTTAACACCTACATTAATACATTGATTTAAATCCGTCAGCTTTCAAGAATAAATATTTTTTATATCCATTCATCCTTACACTAACTATTAGCAAAACATTAATAATTTCTGAACCTGAACCAGTCTCATGTTGCTTGTATCATGCAGGTGGTGGGTACACTAGATATATATATATATATATATATATATATATATATATATATATATATATATATATATATATAAGAGAGAGAGAGAGAGAGAGAGAGAGAGAGAGAGAGACGTAATGATGTAAATATATGTATGTATCTTAAGACTCCTGTATTAAGCTTTTTCGTTTTAATTTCCTGTTTGAATCAACTCGTCTCCCTCCCTAATCTGCCTACCTACCCACCCTACCTACCTACCATACCTACCTACCTACCTACCTACCTACCTACTTCCAGCTCAACACCTTCGCGACCCTGACCCTCCAGCCTTATTGAACCTTCCCACTGAACCTTCCCACTGAACCTTCCCACTGAACCCTCCCACTGAACCTTCCCACTGAACCTTCCCACTGAACCCTCCCGCTGAACCCTCCCATTGAACATTACCACTAAACCTTCCACTGAACCCTCCCACTGAACCCTCCCACTGAACCTTCCCACTGAACCCTCCCACTGAACCTTCCCACTGAACCCTCCCACTGAATCTTCCCACTGAACCCTCCCGCTGAACCCTCCCACTGAACTTTACCACTGAACCTTCCCACTGAACCCTCGCACTGAACCCTCCCACTGAATCCTCCTACTGAACCTTCCCACTGAACCCTCCCACCGAACCTTCCCACTCAATCCTCCCACTGAACCCTCATACTGAACCCTCCTACTGAACCTTCCCAATCAACCTCCCACTGAACCTTCCCTCTGAACCCTCCTACTAAACCCTCTTACTGAACCTTCCCACTGAACCCTCCCACTGAACCTTCCCACTGAACCCTCCCACTGAACCTTCCCACTGAGGGAGAGAGAGAGGGAGACTGTATATGTCAGTTACTTACCAGTTGTCAAAGACACTTGACAACAGACACTTAGACTGTGATGCGCGCGCGTTGTTGTGTTTTTGTAATTACTAACATGACCCCATTTACCCCATTCCCATAGTTCCCCCATCCCCCCTCCCATTATCTACATCTCCCTCCCATTATCTCCATCTTGCTTTTAGCACAATGCTCACTGTTCACATAGAGGAAAAACCAATTCATTTCCATCTACCCGTTTCACCTGTTGACTTTTCATTCTCTTGTGGATTCACGTCCTTCCCTTCTGTGCCTTCTCTTGACTACTCCTTTGAGGTGTTTGTCTTCTATCGCTCTGTGTCTTCTGAGAAAGCCACGGAGATCCTGACATAGTATCGCAGACATAGGCGGGTAGGAATAGCAGATATAAGCAGGTAGTGATGGGAGATATAGGCAGGTAGTGATGGCAGATATAGGCAAGTAGTAATGGTAGATATAGGCAAGTAGTAATGGCAGATATAGGCAGGTAGTGAAGGCAGATATAGGCAGGTAGTGATGGCAGATATAGGCAGGTAGTGATGGCAGATATAGGCAGGTAGTGAAGGCAGATAAAGGCAGGTAGTGATGACAGATATAGACAGGTAGTGATGGCAGATATAGACAGGTAGGGATGGCAGACATAGGCAGGTAGCGATAGCAGATATAGACAGGTAGTGATGGCAGACAGGCAGGTAGCGATGGCAGATATAGACAGATAGGGATGGTAGACAGGCAGGTAGCGATGGCAGATATAGACAGGTAGGGATGGTAGACAGGCAGGTAGCGATGGCAGATATAGACAGATAGGGATGGTAGACAGGCAGGTAGCGATGGCAGATATAGACAGGTAAGTAAGCTAAGGTTACAGTCTTGGCCTAAAGGTATAGGATAAGCTATCCACTTCACTACCCACCTCACTACCCACCTCACTACCCACTTCACTACCCACCTCACTACCCACCTCACTACCCACCTCACTACCCACCTCACTACCCACCTCACTACCCACCTCACTACCCACCTCACTACCCACCTCACTACCCACCTCACTACCCACCTCACTACCCACCTCACTACCCACCTCACTACCCACTTCACTACCCACCTCACTACTACCTCACTACCCACCTCACTACCCACCTCACTACCCACCTCACTACCCACTTCACTACCCACCTCACTACCCACCTCACTACCCACCTCACTACCCACCTCACTACCCACCTCACCACTGATATAGAGGCTCTTCAACATGAACGTCATTTCATTTTCTGTATTAATATTATTGCAAAAGGTAAAAATTTACGCAAACTGAAGAATGGTTTGGCGTTCATGTTTGAGGTTCATAACCTCACAGAACTGTCATAACCTCTCAGAACTGTCATAACCTCTCAGAACTGTCATAACCTCTCAGAACTGTCATAACCTCTCAGAACTGTCATAACCTCACAGAACTGTCATAACCTCTCAGAACTGTCATAACCTCTCAGAACTGTCATAACCTCTCAGAACTGTCATAACCTCTCAGAACTGTCATAACCTCACAGAACTGTCATAACCTCTCAGAACTGATAACCTCTCAGAACTGTCATAACCTCTCAGAACTGTATAACCTCACAACTGTCATAACCTCAGAACTGTCATAACCTCTCAGAACTGTCATACACCTCTCCGAACTGCATAACCTCACGAACTGTATAAGCTCTTCATGAACGTCATAACCTTCAGATTTCTGTATAACTTTTCAGGAATTGTCATAAATGTGCTTCAGAATGTTCATAACCTCACAGAACTGTCATAACCTCTCAGAACTGTCATAACCTCACAGAACTGTCATAACCTCTCAGAACTGTCATAACCTCACAGAACTGTCATAACCTCTCAGAACTGTCATAACCTCTCAGAAATGTCATAACCTCTCAGAACTGTCATAACCTCTCAGAAATGTCATAACCTCTCAGAAATGTCATAACCTCACAGAAATGTCATAACCTCACAGAACTGTCATAACCTCTCAGAACTGGCATAACCTCTCAGAAATGTCATAACCTCTCAGAAATGTCATAACCTCTCAGAAATGTCATAACCTCTCAGAACTGTCATAACCTCTCAGAACTGTCATAATCTCTCAGAACTGTCATAACCTCTCAGAACTGTCATAACCCCACAGAACTGTGAGCATAATCCTCACAGAACAGGGTATGACTTACAGAAATTCAGTAATATGTATTAGAATGTAAGAACATATGTTTCCGTGGATCATTAAATTTTTACAATGGTAATTTGAGCTTAACAGAATATATTGTGAATATGAGAACTGGGGTTATACTGTAGTGTATATCCCGTGGATATACACCACAGGATATACACCACAGGATATACACCACAGGATATACACCACAGGATATACACCACAGGATATACACCACAGGATATACACCACAGGATATACACCACAGAATATAGACCACGGGATATGCACCACGGAATATACACCATATGTGGTTAGCACGGACCCTTGTGGTGTACAGAAATATACCTAGTTAGATTACTCTTATTAGAGTCAACTTGCCCAGTGGTTAACGCACTCAATCGCCATGGGTTCGATCCCCACCCGTTCCCTGATTTACTTTTATTAAGAATATGCTAACTTATTTTTATTGTATATTTAATCGCTTTAGAGCGAGATTGTTCGTTTTCTGTCATATTTGAAGATTTAATTACAATATACTTATAAAGCTCTTAATTGATGCCGTATTAGGTAGAAACATTTAAATGATCTTAATTTTAAAATAAACTTTGGTCTCTAAATTGTATTGTCGGGAAGAACTGAGCTGAGATAAGAACACATTTGTCAGGAAATAAACCTCATTACGACGTTTCGGTCCGTCCTGGACCATTGTTAAGTCAGTGGTGCCTTGACTACACTCCAGGAGGGAGCGAAACCTCGTCATAAGAATCCTATCCTAACTGCGGGGTTTTGGTGAATTATACCAGCCACGATGTTATGACTTTATTATACCAGCCACGATGTTGTGTCTTTATTATACCAGCCACGATTTTGTGTCTTTATTATACCAGCCACGATGTTATGACTTTATTATACCAGCCACGATGTTGTGTCTTTATTATACCAGCCACGATTTTGTGTCTTTATTATACCAGCCACGATGTTATGACTTTATTATACCAGCCACGATGTTGTGTCTTTATTATACCAGCCACGATGTTGTGTCTTTATTATACCAGCCACGATGTTGTGTCTTTATTATACCAGCCACGATGTTGTGTCTTTATTATACCAGCCACGATATTGTGTCTTTATTATACCAGCCACGATGTTGTGTCTTTATTATACCAGCCACGATGTTGTGTCTTTATTATACCAGCCACGATGTTGTGTCTTTATTATACCAGCCACGATGTTGTGTCTTTATTATACCAGCACGATGTTGTGTCTTTATTATACCAGCCACGATGTTATGACTTTATTATACCAGCCACGATGTTGTGTCTTTATTATACCAGCCACGATGTTGTGTCTTTATTATACCAGCCACGATGTTATGTCTTTATTATACCAGCCACGATGTTGTGTCTTTATTATACCAGCCACGATATTGTGTCTTTATTATACCAGCCACGATGTTGTGTCTTTATTATACCAGCCACGATGTTGTGTCTTTATTATACCAGCCGCGATGTTGTGTCTTTATTATACCAGCCACGATGTTGTGTCTTTATTATACCAGCCACGATGTTGTGTCTTTATTATACCAGCCACGATGTTGTGTCTTTATTATACCAGCCACGATGTTGTGTCTTTATTATACCAGCCACGATGTTGTGTCTTTATTATACCAGCCACGATGTTGTGACTTTATTATACCAGCCACGATGTTGTGTCTTTATTATACCAGCCACGATGTTGTGTCTTTATTATACCAGCCACGATGTTGTGACTTTATTATACCAGCCACGATGTTGTGACTTTATTATACCAGCCACGATGTTGTGTCTTTATTATACCAGCCACGATGTTGTGTCTTTATTATACCAGCCACGATGTTGTGTCTTTATTATACCAGCCACGATGTTTTGACTTTATTATACCAGCCACGATGTTGTGACTTTATTATAACAGCCACGATGTTGTGTCTTTATTATACCAGCCACGATGTTGTGTCTTTATTATACCAGCCACGATGTTTTGACTTTATTATACCAGCCACGATGTTGTGACTTTATTATAACAGCAGATCGACAGCGGTGACAACAGCAGCTCACTAGACACTCACAGAAGAGCTAATGGCCCACCAGGGTGTGACAATAACACAAGGGGGGGGGGAGCGTAAACTGAAGGACAGAAGACACTTAGGCAGAAGAAAGGAAGACAAATAAAATACAGAAAAGGAGAAGAGGCGGGGAGATATTTGCAGAATAAAGCAGCGGAGTCAGCGCTGACAGCCTACACAGTGGTACACACACACACACACACACGCTTCTTATAGACGATAACTGTTACGGGCAAAAAAAGTTGTCAGGTATAAGGCCAGTCGTCCCCTGGAGGGTTAGCAAGGCTTCAACCCACCTAAATTAGGGAGTTATCTCTCGGTGTATATCCAGTGATATACACGTACCAGTGTGTATAACCTGTGTGTATACAAGTATCTTTTGAGGGTTTACACACACGAGGCTTAAGCTTCCAGCGTCAGTTCAAACGAATCCTGGACTGTTTTCCAGTGACCTTTTTTTCCAGCCAAAATTGTTACATATTTTCCATGACCTTTTCCCCGGACACCGTTCAAACACTTCGCTGTATTACAAGAATTTTTGCCTCAACTTTGTTTACTATAGGATTGATTTTACACAAATATTTCTCCTAAATTCATCATGGTGCGTGTCCAGCTGCTTCTCAGGCTTCATGTGCCAATATAACTGCCTGTAACGAATGTATTCTGTGGGTTTTATGTAATTTTTTACGACACTTCTTTTGTTTACTGCGCTTATTGTTTTTTTTATTATGGCGTTTATTGTTTTAGTTCATGTCATTTATTGTTTATTACGGCATTTATTGTTTTCGTTTACTTTACTTATTTTTAAGCTTACAACACTTATTGTTTATTTATGGATCATTTTGATGTTCGCAAAATAGCGACTTCCACAGCGCATTATTTCCTTTACGAATTATTTCTATTACAACAACATAACAGTTTCAGCACAGCGGTGGTGTGGTTTAGTCGTCAGACAATGTCTCCTGAGGAGGGTCGTTGCCATTCGACGACCCGCGCAATGATCAGACAACGACTGTCGTGGCAGTGGTGAGTGTTTATGCATCTACTGGCTTAGTGGCTTACTCATGCTTAATTAAGCACAGGATCAACCTTTCGTGTCCCAAGATCTATTTTTTTCGTACGACGGAATATGGAGGGTGAACGTTCACCACCGCTGATCAGACGCGGAGATTTCAACGCTTGGCAAGTAGTGATCCCTTATGCCGCTCTTCTACGAGTTTGGTTCTTAGATTACTGTTGCTGATACACGCTGGTTTAGTACGACTGGCTAAAACACCTCTAAAATCATTACCCAGTTATGTACCTTGAAGTTAATAATGTAGTTTTGTTTTATTTAAACCTAATATACTACATTATATATATGTGTGGCTTGCCTCGAAATACCTTCCATAAATACCGACTTTTCCCATGTAATAAACCTTTGTGTCAAATATATCTTATTGAAATAATAATAATAATAATTATTATTATTATTATTATTATTATTTACAAGGTTAGAGAATGAAATTTGTTTGCTCAACACCAATCAAGAAAGTTAATTGTCGTGTCGCACTTAATCGTACACGATGGCTTTCTTGTCAAACTCCACAATTCCAGATGAGGAATTAGACACGTGCACAACATCTGGGTATCTTTATTTGTAGTCGTCTACAAATAAAGATACCCAGATGTTGCACATGTGTCTAATTCTTCATCTTATGTGGCATGATACTGAAGATGATATTCCTGTCATATGTGTAAACCCATCCTTACACAGGATGGGTTTACACATAAGGAAATCTATCAGCCTGAGCTGGGGAACTCCAGTTGAGCGATGAGGATATCGTCCAGCATTCCACTATGGGTTCAGTAGTTAATTAAGCTTTTAAAGACTTTCTTAACGCCGGATTAGAGTTATAGTTGATGTCTGAATCTGATTTTGCTGATAGAAAAAACCTGATAAAGTCAACAGTTGTGTCTCAGTGAGTAATATTCACGTATTACTTCAAATAATATATCCTGACAGTATGGAAATTAATATTATATCACTAAACCAGGAAGATGATGAATGTGAATTTATTCTTTCTTTTGTTTTTTGACTTCGTGCGCTTTAGTAAGGTGTAAACACAAGGGCTTCACAGCTGTGTGGCGTCAGAGGGGCGACAAAAACATTTACATTTTTGTTTTGTTTTGGCTGTTTCACATGTGTAAACTCTGGTGCACCTGTACACGAGGTGACTCAAGAAGACACACTATATCAAACTCAAGTTGGGAAGCAACACTTGTCTTCTGCGAGGACACGAGTCCCTGGATTCAATACTGAAGACAAAACACAGACTGCAGAACAGTGTACTGCGGCAACGTTTCGTTCTAATGAAGCTCTAAGAAAGCGAAACGTCCCGGCAAAAACTTGTTCTGAAACGTGCGCCTTGAGAAGTCACTGGTGTGATACACACACATACACACATACACAAACACACACACTTGTCCCATGCACTTACCTGGTGAGTATAAGTTATTACACCGAGGGAGAAATACCAAGTGAGTTCCCAGGAGTTTAGGAGAGCTTATATACCAGCAGGACAGGAGTGGGAGAGGGCCACTCACAGGGGGGAGGAGGAGGTGCACAGCAAGAAAAAGGGGAAGGGGGCACTGAGGGTGGAAAGCGGGAGGGGGAGGTGGGGGTTAAGGGGAAGCTGGGAGGAAGGAAGGAGGAGCGTGATGGGTAGGTGGGTGGGATATTACTAAGGAAGGATTAAGGGAAAAGTGCGGCTTAGGCGAAGACAGAAAGGGAAAAAAACAACTCAGAGGGAAAGAACACGGGGTCTAAATGAAGATTTGACACAGGGGAGTCTTAGAGGAAAGAGATAATGTGGAAAAGGGAGTAGGAGGAGGAGAGTGAAAGGAGTGGGAGGGGAGTGTTTAAAAGAGGCGGTCAAGGAAGGGAGGAATGATCCCCGGAGAGAGGTAGGGAGGCACCGAATGCTAGGCCAACGCCGATGCCAAACCGAAGAGTGTGTGACCTTGTGGCCAACACCAACATTTAAACAGTCACAGAGAGCTGAGACGCGGGCACGATAATGGACGAGGCGCCGATAGACTT
The DNA here is from genome assembly GCA_009830355.1 of Cherax destructor. Taxonomy (NCBI): domain Eukaryota; kingdom Metazoa; phylum Arthropoda; class Malacostraca; order Decapoda; family Parastacidae; genus Cherax; species Cherax destructor. Next base: position 899,435 of record WNWK01000056.1, read on the forward strand.
TCCCAAAGCATTGCAAGACTGCATGGCATACACAGGGGCACTGGATCCTATTGTGAGGCGGAGGACACACTTCCATGAAACCAATTTCAATCCTTTAAGGAATGTGTCAGTTTTATGGCGTTACAAAATTTATGTACAGGAAAATAAAATACGATAGGATCGAAATAAATCTATATTATAAACAACAAAAAGAAAAACAATAACAATAATAATAACGACAATAACACTTATACTAACATTAATTATAATAACCGTGAACTTAGAGCTTATCAGTGCACAACTTACTATCTAATGGTTATAATCATAACAATAATTTTTTAAGGGGTGGACCGGTAAGCCAGCGGAAGGCCTCGGTCAGATGACCAAAAGCTACAACGGCGGGTCATCCTCTAAGACCCGCGTCAGGATACACTTGTCCTGTTTCCTGACAAACCTTACCTAACCTAACCTACTTACCAGTGTGTGTGTATGTGTGTGTGTGTGTGTGTGTGTGTGTGTGTGTGTGTGTGTGTGTGTGTGTGTGTGTGTGTGTGTGTGACCTCCAATAATGTGTGACATTCTTGTGACACCACGAGTCAGGATTTAACATATGAAGTGTGTCTGGTTCGGGCTATATATGGGCAGAAAGTAAGGAGAGGTAAACGGTGTAGCCGGGCCCAGGAGCTACATTAGGCAAGTCTTACAGGGTCAAGACATAGTCACTGTCTACAACCTCTCCATAAACTCCAGTGAAATTATCATATAAGTGTCAGTAAGGTAGCGAATACAGAATTGTAGGAAAACACATTTAAATATACTTCCACAAGAATAGGCAACAGACTGCTTCTTGCATATATATATATATATATATATATATATATATATATATATATATATATATATATATATATATATATATATATATATATATATATATATATATAATATGAACATGTGGTTACCTGTTGATGACTATAGCAAAGAAGAGGACAATTCTAAGATGTAGAATTCCTTGTTAAGATGTAGTCTGAGCACAAATCCACTTAATAAATATGTGCTACAGCTGTAGGTTTTTATGTTGACCTTTCTACACAGTTTATTATTCATATAATGTTCCAGATTTAAGAATAAAACCTAAACTTGTTTTATGGTTAATTTACACGTGGAAGATAATTATTGACCTCATGTACAACTGGTACCTCTCTCATGACCTTACTTCACCTAGGTTAATATTCTCATGACCTTACTACACCTAGGTTAATATTGAGACCTTACGTTCTACCTCTAAGTTTGCACACACACATACATGGGACATAGGAACAAGGAGACAGGCGGAAGTTAAAAACGCAGATGAGTCATAGGGATGTTAGGAAGTATTTCTTTAGCCTTGGAGTTGTCAGGAAGTGGAACAATCTGGAGAGTGAAATAGTGGAGGCAGGATCCATACACAGCTTTAAGAATAGATATCATAAGTCTCTTGGAGCGGGATAAGAGAGATCTAGTAGCGACCAGCGAAGAAGCAGGACCAAGAGCTGTGACTAGACCCCTGCAACCACAAATAGGTAAGTACACACACACGTTATTATTGTATTCATAGATATTAAGAGGTACACGCTGAAGAAACACTTTTCTTATGGCAGAGGAAACTGGAGTGTGCAGCCCTGGCATCCTCACAGCTGGTAAATATACTCTGTAAGATAAGCTTAAAAATATTCAGATGCACGAAGTCATATAGACTATGATTTATAAATACAAAACCCATTTTTTTTTATGTGGGAAGATAAAATATGGGATATAACCTCAAATGTAACAAGTTAGTGAGGGGGTTATGGGGAAACAGGAAAAAGAATTTTGAAGAGTACTTGTCAAAATTACCTTTTCATGGGGAAATGAAAGAATGAAATGGTGGATTAGCTGCATATTTATGGACAAAGAATCTGATAAGAAGCTTCACGTCTCATATATTTAAAACTACGACGTTTAGACTGACGTCAGGTAGACAAGACAAGTGCAGCAAGGAGAACCTAACAAGAGGCAGGTAGACATAGCGAGACGCATACAGCCATTCTTCTGATATACTTAATTTTGTTTTAGCTGCCACAGTTGCATTTTATTGGAAAAATTAAGCCAGATTCGACTATTTTAAGTACTAAACCTTAACACTTTTTCAGTGGTTTATATGCGTGTTTATAGCTAAAAATTGAAGTGCGTCGGAAAATGGTTCAAGCCGTGGTAATGGTTCAAGCAGTGGTAATGGTTCAAGCAGTGGTAATGGTTCAAGCAGTGGTAATGGTTCAAGCAGTGGTAATGGTTCAAGCAGTGGTAATGGTTCTCACAGTAGTAGTAGTAGTCCGTGTGTATTATCATCCTCTCTATCAAGTGTCCAAACCCGTGTTTCTCAGCTGGGAAAGCAACAAGTGGCGTTCCCCATGACTGACTTTTTAGACCATTAATGTTCTCTGTGGCTGATCTGTCCGAAGGCTTCGAATTCTTTTAAATGCTCGTGGGGAAAAAGGAGAATCCGTAGATGAAGGTAATAAGTCGCCAGAATGGTCCTGTAAGAGGACTGAAAAATAAACATATAAGCAGTATAATGTGATCCTTAATTGACAACGTTTCGCCCACACACTGGGCTTTTGATCTCTAACAGCCATTTGCTCGACCAGTCTTGCAGCCTGTCCAGATACTTTTGTAGCTTACTGTTGTTATTATTTGCTTTTTTTAAGCGACTGGGCCTTTTGCTCATCAAGGTAGGATGAGCCAAAATGAAAATGACACTTTCACCATCACTCATTCTGTCCAGGCAGAAGTGTGGTGACAGCAGTTACGTGACCCTCTAACCACATCTTCCGTTGGTCAGTCTTGTGTGATGGCTGAGTGGTGTGGGTGGCATTCTGGGGGTGGGTGGATGGTTACATTAGATAGGCCTGAACTTTAAAAAGTGCCGAGGTAGGATAATATATCTTAATCCGTGAATTCAACGTTGGTACGATGTCAACAAACCATCAACAATAAGCGACTGTCACAAACTTTTATCGTCTGCCATTAATCAAATCCTCGAAAACTAAAAAAAAAAAATTTTGAAAATGGTAAATTGACGAAGGGAAAATTTTCAGCTATCCAGTTTAATGTCACTGGGAAAATTTCCACCATTTTTTTAACTCCTGCCCCAAAAAAAGGTGGTAAGAAAAATGAAAACGCTTTTACCTCATAGTTCGTATGTAATATTTCGTTAAATATTTCCTGGATATTGCCAAAAGAACACACACATAACCAGCACACACTAGAATGACACTTATGACGACGTTTCGGTCTAACTTGGACCGTCATCAGTTTCACTCTCTTATCTGCGAGTTATTTGTGTATTATTCCTGTCACAGTGTTGTCACTTCTCATTGTTGCCAAAAGAAAGGAATTGTTATCTATATGTTCTTATGGATCCAGAGAAGCTCTGGGGACTGGCTCGTCTTGCTGGATAAAATATTAGGAGATATAGGTGGGAAATGAGGATGTCTGGATATCATAAGTGTGTGTGTGTGTGTGTACTCACCTATTTGTACTCGCCTATTTGTAATTGCAGGGGTCGAGTCATAGCTCCTGGCCCCGCCTCTTCACTGATCGCTACTAGGTCCTCTCTCTCCCTGCTCCATGAGCTTTATCATACCTCGTCTTAAAACTATGTATGGTTCCTGCCTCCACTACATCACTTGCCAGACTATTCCACTTCCTGACAACTCTATGACTAAAGAAATACTTTCTAACATCCCTTTTGACTCATCTGAGTCTTCAGTTTCCACTTGTGATGCCTTGTTTCTGTGTCCCATCTCTGGAACATCCTGTCTCTGTATACCTTGTCAATTCCTCGCAGTATTTTGTATGTCGTTATCATGTCTCCCCTAACCCTCCTGTTATCCGGTGTCGTCAGGCCGATTTCCTTAACGTTCTTCGTAGGATATTCCCCTTAGCTTTGGGTTCCAAACTGGTGCTGCATACTCCAGTGTGGACCTGACGTACACAGTATACAGAGTCTTGAACGATTCCTTACTGAGGTATCGGAACGCTATTCTCAGGTTTGCCAGGCGCCCATATGCTGCAGCAATTATCTGGTTGATGTGGGCCTCAGGAGATGTGCTCGGTATTATACTCACTCCAAGATCATTTTCCTTGAGTAAGGTTAGCAGTCTTTGGCCATCTAGCCTGTATTCTGTCTGCGGTCTTCTTTGCCCTTCCCCATCTTCATGACTTTACATTTGACAGGGTTAAATTCGAGGAGCCAGTTGTTGGATCAGGCTTGCAGCCTGTCCAGGTCTCTTTGTAGTTCTGCCTGATCCTCATCCGATCTTCATTCTCCTCATTAGCTTCACGTCATCTGCAAACAGGGACACTTCTGAGTCTATCCCTTCCGTCATGTCATTCACATATACCAAAAATAGCAGTGATCCTTGACTGACCCCTGTGGAACCCCGCTCGTCACAGGTTCCCACTCTGACACCTCGCCACGTACCGATGACTCGTTGTTGCCTTTCTGTCAGGTATTCTTTGATCCATTTGCCGTCTTCCATACCTCAGTTGCAGTGGATGTGTTAAAAATTGTTGTTAGTGGCACACACAACGTCTCTGCTCCCTCTCTAAGGATACACGGAGAGATGTCCGGTTCCATCGCCTTTGACGTATCAAGTTCGTTGGTATATCCCTTGTTGGTATACCATCCCGTTCTGATTTCCCGGCGTCCTTTCTGTCTACACTGTAAATACTTCCTTAAATCTCATGTTGAGCTCCTCACATACTTCTTGGTCGTCTCTTGTGAGCTCCCCACCTTCCTTCCTCAGCCTGATTACCTGGTCCTTGACTGTTGTCTTCCTCCTGATGTGGCTATAACACAGCTTCGGGTCAGACTTGACTTTCGATGCTATGTCATTTTCGTACTGTCGCTGGGCCTCCCTCCTTATCTGTATATACTCGTTTCTGGCTCTTCGACTAATCTTTTTATTTTCCTGGGTCCTTTGTCTTCTGTACTTTTTCCATTCTCTAGCGCACTTAGTTTTGCCTCCCTACACCTCTGGGTAAACCAAGGGCTAGTTCTGGTCTTCCCATTATTTCTGTTGTTTTTGGGAACAAACCTCTCCTCTGCCTCTTTGCATTTTACTGACTTGCCTACAAATTCTCTTTCCCACTGAACCTCTTGCAGGAAGTTCCTCATGCCTGTGTAGTCCCCCCTTTGGTACTTTGGCTTTTCCCATCCTACTCCTTCCACCTCTCCACTTGTAACATTAATATGTATTCAAATCTCAGAACCACGTGATCACTAGCTCCAAGGGACCTCTCATATGTGATGTCCTCAATATCCGAGCTACTCAGGGTGAATACGAGGTCCAGTCTTGCTGGTTCATCCTCCCTCTCTCTCTCTGGTAGTGTCCTTAACATGTTGATGCATGAGGTTTACCAGTACCACATCCATCATCTTGGCTCTCCATGTTTTGGGACCCCCATGTGGCTCCAGGTTTTCCCAATGAATCTCCTTGTGATTGAAATCGCATGTTTATGTGTATATGTGTGTGTGTGTGTGTATGTGTGTGTGTGTGTGTGTGTGTGTGTGTGTGTGTGTGTGTGTGTGTGTGGTGTGTGCCCACGTCACACAAAATGTCAACAATAAAAATACACAAAAAAAAATAAAAAAAATTGTCCAAGTATGATGCGGAAGCCTCGAAGCTGCGCCTTTGTTAACACTGAAGACCGTTGGCCACTTGAGCCGGGATTAACATTTTCTCACCAGAACGACGGTCTGTAAGGCCAGTCAGTCCGTAGTCGTGTGGTTCTTCTCAGTCTTCTACAGAATCATTGGCATTTGGCTTTTCAGTGTCTGCTTCAAATATGACAACATGATTGTGAACTTATGGATCTCTCGTGGTTCTTCATGGAGTTGGTCGGGACCTTGATAAAACTGGCCTTGTAGAGGACAGTAAGGTCACCCACCTGTCTCAGGTGCTGAAGACTCTTCTGGAACGACAGGTCCAACCACGACGGGTAGTGGTCAAAGTCACCTGTCAAATTTGTGTTCAAGATTGAATATGATCATCCCAGATGGTGTAACAAGGTGTGAGTGCTACACAGATGGTGTAACAAGATGAGAGTCTATTCAGATGGTGTAACAAGGTATGAGTGCTATACAGATAGTGTAACAAGGGATGAGAGCTACACAGATGGTGTAACAAGGTATGGGTGCTATACAGGTGATGTAACAAGGTGTGAGTGCTACACAGATGGTGTAACAAGGTGTGAGTGCTACACAATGGTGTAACAAGGTGTGAGTGCTACACAGGAGGTGTAACAAGGTGTGAGTGCTACACAGATGGTGTAACAAGGTGTGAGTGCTACACAGATGGTGTAACAAGGTATGAGTGCTACACAGATGGTGTAACAAGGTATGAGTGCTACACAGATGGTGTAACAAGGTGTGAGTGCTACACGGGTGGTGTAACAAGGTATGAGTACTATACAGATGGTAAAAGCACTAGAGTATCAACATCTACTCTTGCAGGAGCCGTCTCAGACATCCTCCACTCTCCTGCAGGAGCTGTGGCAGACATCCTTCCCTCCTGCAGGAGCTGTGGCAGACATCTTTCCCTCCTGCAGGAGCTGTGGCAGACATCTTCCCTCCTGCAGGAGCTGTGGCAGACATCCTTCCCTCCTGCAGGAGCTGTGATGTGTGTAACGTCTTCACGCGGCCAAGGTTCTGCTATCGTGGGCCTCTCATGTTGACAGTCATACTGTACCCTCACACTCACACACACACACTCACACATACATACACACACACACACACACACACACACACACACACACACACACACACACACACACACATTTTATATCTGCTTGAGCGCGTCTTAAATTCATGACAATATCTCCAATTCATGTTTTTTTTGTGTGTTCAATGTCCTCTTGCAATCACTGATTTAATTAATTTGCTTAATTTAACTCTCACCATGTCATTTGTTTGTATTTCTCATGGCTTGGATCATTAAACTTAAATCTTGACGACTACCCGAGGGTCATTAAGGTTTGAAGTTGCTTGTACACTCATGTTGCCTGTACACTCATGTTGCCTGTACACTCATGTTGCCTGTACACTCATGTTGCCTGTACACTCATGTTGCCTGTACACTCATGTTGCCTGTACACTCATGTTGCCTGTACACTCATTAAGGCTGCATGTTAGCTGTACACTGCTAGTCACGACTCTTAGCTTCTTACGGGGGGAAACTCTCAGCATATATACACTGCCACACTTACACCCTCGGTGTATATGACCTTATTTTCAGTAGTGTTAGTTGGTTAATTGGGTTTGAAGGCTGTGAAGTACACAAAGGGTCGTTAAGGCTGCGTGTCACTTGTTCACCAACAGTCAAGGATACTTTATACCCTAAGTCAGAGATTAAAGCAAACTATTATCTTATAGACACTCAGCTACACACACACACACACACACACACACACACACACACACACACACACACACACACAACACACACACACACACACACACGCCTTTCGACTTCTTTGGTCGACATTACAAACATCATCATTAAACAGTAAAGATTATCAGAAGAGTGAAAGTGAATTTGCTCTCCATGTCTAGCGTGGTTCTTCTTTCGTGTCATCTTCGGCCTCAGCAGGACTGACGAATGTTTATTACACGCCTGAGATGGTTGGCTCATCTTCACCTTCATACACACACTAGCAAGTGAACGTGAAAATGATCAGAAGTGTAAGAGTGAACGCTCGACGTCTAGAGTGATTCACTTTCACTCTCTCCCAAGACTGCACTCGCCTGGGCTGTAATATAAATATTGTCTCACTCAAGCCTCTGAGGCCTTAACATATATAAGCGATGAGTCGAGTATTGTTGGACACAGCGATGGCTCCTCTCCTTGTTTAAATCTTCCAAGGATTAGACGGCTTTCTAAATGGCAATCACCTCGAGTTGGTAGTGGTGGTGGTGGTGGTGGTGGTGGTAGTGGTAGTGGTGGTGGTAGTGGTGGTAGTGGGGGGGGGAACAGTGTTACCGTGTATGTAAGGACCACCACATGCATATGGATCAGTGTTGGCCGAGCTGGTGGCCTTCACTAGGGACCATCTTCACCCCTTCAGGCACTGTGTAATATACACTGGTCCATGTTTATCAGTGTGTGGGCGTGGGTGTTGGTGTGGAGACTAACATCAACACATCTACCCGTATGTGGCGTCTGGGGAAACTGGCCGTGCAGAGAGAGTATTATTAACAAGGAGGGGAAACTTAAGCAACGTTTCAGCCGCTCTTGGACCATCATCAAGCCGTCTAATATTTGCTATGAGAATTATGTTTTAGCTGTGAGTAGTTGCAGCCACTGTGCTGCTAGTTATGCTCCTTAAGATAAATGGTATAAAATACAACACCATGGAAAAATAAACACATATGCTGTATAATGCGATCCTTTGTTGACTACGTTTCTTTGTAGTTATGTCCTTCAAGATGCAGTATAATTCTTCACTCAATTGAATGTGTTGTTAGCAGGTCAATAATATGAATAGATATTTAATTTAGACATCAACATCCTTAAAATATTTCTTAATGGTCTTAAAGTACTAAAGCCTTCCAGCAGATTTTAGAGATAAACACCTTTTAAGAAACACATCTTAGTACTCAAGGTCTCACTGAGGAGAAAATCCCGACTATCACTGCCATTCATAACTCTGAACAAGTTATTGTGGCCTTAAATATCCGCTTTTTTCATGTAAGGATGATTCTTCCCAGAGCCTTATTCCCTCATGATACATCGCATATATAGCGTAGTATGATCGCTGTGCTAATTCTTATTCAATAATAAAGACTATGAATGCAACAGAGAAATAAAAGCTCTACTGATTTTCTTAGATCAGCCCCACCTCTTGCAGCTCTGGATCTCTCAGACTACATGAAAGGGAACCAAGTCTCCCCTATCCTAGAGTCTGTTTGGCCGTAATTGCAAGAGGCGTCAAGTTGCTAACCTGTTCCGTCATCACATCATCGAAAGATTATTTTCCCAAGTTGACAGATTAATCCATCTTGAAGGACCAGTCGTCTATCGATGTTGGTATTTCCTGTGGGTGTGTTGTTTGTGAGGAAGGTTTTCTGTTTGCAGGAGAGGATAATGTATGTTGACATTTTACTGTGGCAACGTCTTGACAAAGCTCCTGGAGAGTGAAACGTTGCCACAATAAAATGTCACATTATTGCGTCTGTGTCCATTTACCTAACATTTTGTCGCTTAATTCTACCATTATTACTGGTTGAATTATCTTAGGTCGGTATGGCGAGGTGATGAGAGCGTTGGCTTGATCATTTTCGGACTGCCTTGCCACTCCACGAGTCCTCTAGGCTCCCTGAGTTCTTCTAGTCTGGTTCTGCTGGGGTTACACTGGAATACCACCCAAAGATTTATATTAAAAAAAGAAGAGTTGGTGAATATAGTTCTCGAGAAGACTGCAAAAACCCTTCTATCTGAAATATTAAGTTTCGTCTGCAGTTACCTGGCTACTTTGATTCGTAACGAAATTCCTCTTCGTCTCCTGTGCGCCATAAAAAATAAATATTTTGGTACTAGGCTTCGCCACCTCGTTGCCAAAACTGCCCTCGCATACACATCCTTACAAAAGCGGCCACGATATTTCAACCATACTAAATTTTTGGCTCCTTCAATGAAACAAAACAGATCTATGCGGCATGGACATGCATAAGTAACTTATTTGAAAACAAAGCGGCATTCAAAATAGAGTTTAAAAATGCTTTTAACCGAACCCAGTGACTTACACACTGGCCTGGAGTTGCGACTCACTTGCCATGGGTTGAACCCCACCGTACCGTGGTATGCCTTCAGCCTATTGAAAAATACGGAAAAAACGTGGTATTGACAGCTGTTTAAGTGCATTTTCAGTGTCTCCTCCCTTTGTTTCTGCTAGATATAGCAGCGACATAGCACTGCTATTTGGAAGCCACGAAGTCACTTCGTCATAGTGCGCTCGGCAAGGGATTCTCTATCATTTCCTCTGCCTACCGGATAGGTAAGTCACCAGTAGATTGACTAGTGAGTTAAATATCTGGTTCCTAGATAACGGCACTCGGGCAGCCAAAAGAGAGTTCTTAACAGGGGACCTCCAGCTGCTGAAGGGACATATGGAGGGACGAGGAGTCTCATCCACAGTACTTACAAACGTGAAATCCTCTCATTCAGCAAGCTAGTCACCCATGCAGTGAAGAAGTCCTCAGACAAAAGGTTGATGTTGTATGGATAGTCCTGTATATTCTGTTTTAACCAGTCATTACATGGAATATTTCGAGAGCAATCTACTCACTTCAGTCAAGCGACCTGACGTGATCTGGTACAGACATTGCGGATATCAATGCTATTTTTCACTCTGCTTAATAATTTAGTAATCAATATTTAATTTAAGCTTAAAATGAGGTAAATGCTAAAGAACTTCCATTCCTTAGATGACCATTCACGGTCTACACAGACTACACTCTCCTGATTATACACAACTTTTCTGTTTACACTCGAATGTCATTAAAAAAAGGTGTCATCCCAGGTATTTTCCTTCAAGAATTAAGGATTTCTAGTCTCAAACACTAAGATGAAACACATAGATTAGATGCCTGCAGGAACATAGACACATAATCTATAAACTATACCACGGGTGGGGTTCGAACCCGCGTTATGGTTTGTTTGCAATCGTGTCATTACGATTTCGTGAGTCACATAATCTATGTTTGTTTATTATTAAATTATTATAAACTTATATAAAATATATTTAGTTGGATTAGGCTAAATTAAATTACGTTTGTTATAATAAGGTTAGGTAAGTTTCCTAAGGTTCTTTTTTTACAAAATTATTAATTTTTATATTAACATAAATGAAAAAATATATCTTTAAATTTATAAGAGAATTTTTTTAGAAAGGATTTAATTTTAAATGAGTTATTGCTAATTGACCAGTTTTACCTATTCGACACGACACACACACACACACACACACACACACACACATACAATACACATAACAATACACACACACACACACACACACACACACACACACACACACACACACACACACACACACACACACACACATATATATATATATATATATATATATATATATATATTATATTATATGACGTGTGTACACATAAACTTGAAGACACAAGTAGCACTTAGCAGCAAGGTTAAGAGACAGGAACAATGTGGTGTCATTATAAGAGTGTTCATCACACGCTACAATACGTAGAGGCGCCCAAAAAGTGTGACTCCTCTGGACACAGTCATCTTGAGAGTGTTTTGGTGTGGAGGCGACCTTGGCCCTCCCCTCACACACCCCGTCTCGCTGCCGGGCTAGTGTCACTATATTTACTATTATATGATTATACTAGTAGATACTCATATTTATAGAGTATATATTTATATATAATATATAGTATTACTATGACGTGGTACTCACAGTGAGTTCTACTCAGCAGGTAGGACTACAAAGTGGTTCATTATAAGCGGTTCATTGAGTTCTACTAGCGCAGGAGTGACTCCTGGAAATCATCAGTGGGGGATGGTCTCACACCGTCTGCTCCGGGCTAGGTCACGGAGTACTCACTGAGTTCTACTCAGCGAGGAGTACTCACTGAGTTCTACTCAGCGAGGTGCATTCACTTAGCTGTGATCGCCGTTTTGTGCTTGCGGGAGTTGGGTTTCAGCTCTTGTCTTGCCTCGTAACCAAAAATGTTCCAGCTGTATTGATTCTTGGCTTCATTGGGCCCTTACCATACCTACTCTTGAAACTGTGAATATGTCTCCACCGCTCCAGCACTCGGTACTTCCCAACATCCCCGTAATTCAACTGAGCTTATTGTCTGCTTTTCATATCTCTGTTCCTCACCTGTCAAATGTTTTAGCTCTATCCGGCTTACTAAATCCTATCAGTATCTTCTACGTTGTTGTCATATCTGTTTGAAACCTCTGGTTCAGCTCCATGAAACCATGGAGCTGAACTCTTCTCCAGGCTGAGGGACTGACTGATTACATCATCTTTATTTCACTACTACACTGCTGCCTCTGTATTTGACTGAAGAAGTCTACTGTGTAGGTGAAACTTTCAACAGTAAAGATACCCAACTGTTGTATATGTTTCTTAATCATCAAAACTTTGTCTTAAACTTTATAACCGTTGTTTGAGTGTCTGAATAAAGTTCACTTTGAAAATGTTGGGTTGAACTCCAGTAGCCGATGATTTGACCACACTTGCAATTTGCTGAAGTCTTCCAGTAATCCAGATTTGTCTTCCTGTGTTCATGAGCTCGGCGAGTGCAGTTAGGAAAAGTGTTTGCCTCTCCATCAGCGGACGAAGGATCGAGCCTTAACTGTTCTTTGTGATGAATGACTCACAAAGATTTACCGCTTTACATAAAAATGTTTTTACCTCAACGTTTTCAAGAATACACTGGAATCATTCTCTTCTGGCAGGACATTCACTTACACAAGAGACAATTTTGATCCTAGTACTAATTCTTGAGGGACCCCGCTCGTTAGCTTCGCCCATCTTGATACTTTTCATAGCATCAGTCTTATGATCTGTTTACATTCCTTGATTCACTGGAATGGATCACTCTGGTGCAGAACTGTCTCAAGAACATGTGATCAACCAGCCTTGGCTTTCTTGCTCCAGCTTCTTGATTCTGTAAACCTCTAGTAAGCTCATGAGGCTGAATTTACTACATGTAAATCTATTCCAATTTTCAGGTAAAGTGTGTCCTTCTCTCTGGGTGGTTACTCAAACTCTTCTTCAGTGTCTTTTTTCAGCACTTTCATTATTGTGTGTGTTAGAGATACTACTCGTGTGTTAGAGATACTACTCGTGTGTTAGAGATACTAGTGAGACAGTTCAGTGTCTGGTGCGTGTTTGCTGGTTCCCAGCTGCCTGGAAGTCCACTTCTATCTACTGCACTGTTTCTGATATTTGCTATATGTTCACGTTGTGCTTCCGGTTCATCTTTCAATATTCATGAAGATGTGTTATTAAGATCAATAGTTTTGGTCTTGTTCTGCTCTCAGTAGCTTCGATATTTACGCATTATTTTCTTTATAATTACGCATTATTTTCGTTATAATTACGCATTATTTTCTTTGGTGTGATGTTTTAGGTGGAGTGTTGTATCTTCTTTGCTTCCTGGACTATTACGCTCGGTGGAAGATAGCCAGCTGTGCCACAGATCCTTTTGAAGGCATGTGCTAATGGTTCTGTTTTTAAGACATCTGTAGAAGAAAAAGTCTACCACTAAACGAGAGGCTGAAGGCTATAGTGAGTGACCCGAGAAACAAACGGCAAATCTGAACGAACTTTGCCAGTGGTGATGGTGTCACCTGAGTATTGTACGTAGTTGACACACAGAACTGTCAGTGGTGGTGGTGTCACCTGAGTATTGTACGTAGTTGACACACACAACTCTGCCAGTGGTGATGGTGTCACCTGAGTATTGTACGTAGTTGACACACACAACTCTGCCAGTGGTGATGGTGTCACCTGAGCATTGTACGTAGTTGACACACAGAAATCGTGTGAGGGAAAAATGTTTGTTTCAAACACTTCAGTTCCCATGGACATCACCGACACTCTCTGAAGCAATTAAGGTATGAAGGTCCTTGCTTGAACCCTCAGGTGTGAAGGTCTTCTCTTGAACCTTCCAGTGAGAAGATCCTCAACTGTGCCTTTAATTTTAAAGGCCTCCGCTTGATCCTTCAAGTGTAAAGGTCTTCACTTGACCAAGTGTCCTCAACTTAACCTTCAGCTCTGAATGACACCGCTCGATGCTTGACGACTTAGAAAGACAGACTTCTAGACACATGATCTACAACAACTTCCAAAAGTGCAATAAATTTTTTGTTGTCATTCCTAACTGTGACTTGTGTTATTAAGGAGAAAAAGACATTCAAGGAGGAGGGGGCAACATCGACTCACAACACTGCTTGTCCTAAACACAGCATAAAGAACGGAATCATCCAAGGTTGAGTTGTCGATCAATTATGCTTCATTAACTTATAATTAATGAACGCATTAATGCTGTGATAATTAATGCCCAAGAACATCCCAAAGAAATATTTATTTAGAAATAATTGAGTAGGAACAATCGAGTTGGTTTCTTGCCTGGCTGACCTGACCATGACTGATGTACGAGATTGCCTTCTTGTCACTGGTTCCTGGTTATTAGCAGGATGTACTACCTGGCTGGCTACATGTGTCAGGCTTTTAAGCTAGAGCTTGCCGGCTTGGCTAATATAACAACGACAGTTTTTGTCAGGGAAATAGGGCATATATTCAATGTTAAAATACCTCAGTCTGTTAAGCAATGCTATGTAAATTTAGGCTGACTTAGAATAAGTTAAGTAAGATTAAGTTTAATTACGTTAATTTTAACAAAATTAAACATTGAAATACTAGGTTCATTTAAAAAAAATCTATAATTACATAATATATTTTTTTTCTCAACAAATATCTTGTTTTAGGTGAGTATGTTTGAGAAACATTGACTGGTAAGTAGGTCAGGTGTACGCATTTGAACTCTGGGTAAGGTGGGAGACCCACCTGGCTACCAAGGTGTGGGAGACCCACCTGGCTACCAAGGTGAGCTGCTACAGGTGTGAGCCTGTACAAAAATGAATGAAAATGAATTTCACAAAGTGGGTCGAAAAAGTTGTGTGGGGTTGTATAGTGAGAGTGACAGTCGCGTAAATTAGCTGTCCTAAGGTTCAAATTTCACGTACACCTTATAGTGTTCTGTATTTGCATATGTATTCATTAAATGCTTTGAAATTCACTAATTGGATGTACATGCATAAATCTCCTTTTCGGGATTTTTACATGTAAGACCTGAGAATCTTCAGTGTAACTCAGGGCATCTTATAGATAATGACATTCCCGCTATATATGTACTCAATTTTTAACAATTATTTTCCTCTCCATTTTCACTTAATTTACAAGTGAATTTCCAGTCTAGTGGGATGCTACGATTTTTTGTAGTCTACGATAGCTACAGTGATTGTAAAAAGGGTACAACAATACTTTTTTCCAATAGCGTTGAATTGGCCAGCATTGTTATTGTGTATAAGCTGGGTGAGACGTACACATATCCTTACAAGTGCTGCTTGTGTTTATCTAGCAGTAAATAGGTACCTGGGTGTTAGCCGACCGTTGTGGGTGGCATCCTGGGCTGAGCTCTGAGATGATCTGAGGTAGGATAACAGATCGTAGAATCTTGGACTACAAATTGAACTTGTAAAAAAAGCGTTCAATTTTTCCTTGTTCTGAGGATCTTGGTGGAGAATGTGGGTTCTTACTTCTAAGAAGGTGGTGTTATTCTTGATGTGCGTCCAAAGGTCACCAGTTGAAGCTCGGGTAATTCCTTGCTCCTTTGGTAATTTTTTTCCTCCCTCGAGGTGCTCCTGCCATCTTGTGAGATGTGTTGAGACATCTTAACTGTTTATCTTTCTTGGTTCCTCCCAGGGGTAGCGCATGCCTGGAAATTAATCTCTCTCCCTCTCTTTCTCTCTCTCTCTCTCTCTCTCTCTGATCCTGGCTAATTGAACTTGGTGTGATAGTTGTTATTTGTGTTGAGTGTTTATGTTCGTTGATTTCATTATTTGTTCATTTTATCTTTGTTTTTATTGTGTGTTGTATTATGTGTTTTATGGCCGAGAACTCTTAGATAGAGTACCTCACAAGAGACTCTTAAGAAAGGTGGCAGCTCATGGTATAGGAGGTAAAGTTCTAGCATGGATAGAGGCATGGCTTACCAATAGAAAGCAGAGAGTTTCCATTAATGGGGTCAAATCTGAATGGGGATTAGTCACTAGTGGCGTTCCACAAGGATCAGTTTTAGGCCCATTGTTGTTCATAATTTACATAAATGACCTTGATGAAGGAATTGCAAGTGACATGAGTAAATTTGCTGATGATACAAAAATAGGCCGTATAATTCATTCTGAGGAGGATACCAGTGAACTCCAGGAGGATTTGGACAAATTAATGTCTTGGTCTGAAAAGTGGCAGATGAAGTTCAATGTGGACAAGTGTAAGGTACTAGTCCTTGGTAATGAAAATATCCCTCGAATTTATAAACTAGGTGAAGTAGAGCTTGATAATACAGAATGTGAAAAAGACTTGGGAGTCATTGTAAGCAAAAATCTAAAGCCAAGACAACAGTGCCTAAGTGTGCACAATAAGGCTAACAGATTACTAGGATTTATTTCAAGAAGTATAAGCAACAGAAGTCCAAAAGTTATTTTACAGCTCTATACATCACTAGTGACACCTCATTTGGATTATGCAGCTCAGTTTTGGTCTCCTTACTACAGGATGGATATAGAGTCATTGGAGAACATACAAAGAAGAATGACAAATGATTTACAGTATAAGAAATCTCCCGTATGAAGATAGACTTAGAGCATTGAATCTCCACTCTCTGGAGAGACGTAGAATGAGGGGAGATATCATCGAGGTGTACAAGTGGATGATGGGCATAAACAAAGGAGATATTAATAAAATACTGAGAATATCGAACCAGTAAGAACCATAAATAACGGATTTAAATTGGATAAATTTAGATTTAGAAAGGACATAGGCAAGTACTGGTTTTCGAACAGAGTTGTAGATGCGTGGAACAATCTTCCGAGTACTGTGATAGAGGCTAGGACCTTGGGTGGCTTTAAAAAGAGACTGGACAAATATATGAGTGGGAGGGGCTGGGTTTGATTAGTGTCGTGAGTACGGGAGTAAATTCTTAGGTAGTGGTGGTTTTGATAAGGACCTGCCTTGTATGGGCCAGTAGGCCTTCTGCAGTGTTCCCCCATTCTTATGTTCTTATGTGACTTAACGTGGCAAAAGTGCTTAGTAAATGTCACTACTACTACTACTACCACTACTACTACTACCACCACAAATACTACTACTACCACCACCACTGCTACTACTACTACTATCACTACTACTACTACTACTACTACTACCACCACCACTACTACTATCACTACTACTAGCTGCCACTACTACTACCACCACCACTGCTACTACTACTGTTACTACTACTGTTACTACTGTTGCTACTACTACTACTACTACTACTGCTGCTGCGACTACTATTACTGCTGCTAATACTACTATTACTACTGCTGCTGCTGCTAGTACTATCTCTCCGTTCTTCTAACATTCTAACGTTCCTAGCATGAACGTCACTCCGAGATGTGTTATTGACGTTGTCTGCCTTTCTCTACATGTTATCAAATGTTCTAGCTGTAAGAACAAGCCTGACTTGTTCTGACCTCGGCTGTGTCCAACCCTCCCTCTGACCTGATTTCTTTCCGTGACCTGATAATGGGTCACCAAGAACCGAAATATTGCTTAGCTACAGTTTCTAATGTGTGGGTTAGTTGCGAATTGTTCCAGCCATGGTTCTGCGATTTCAGGTTCATTACTCAGTGGTTGTGTTTTCGTCCCACAACCGAAGAATCCGGCTTCCATCTTGGGGCGGGCGAAGAAGCGCTTATTTACACCAGTTGACCCTGTTCACCTGGTATTAAACATGTGTCTGCGTGATTCTCAGGTGTTGTAGGTGTTTGTGATGAGCTAAGGCAGGATAACATCTCTGAGTCTCCAGTAAACTGAGGCAGGATAACATGTCTTAGCCAGTAAACTGAGGCAGGATAACATGTCTTAGCCAGTAAACTGAGGCATAGCTAGCCATAACGCACTGTCTACTACTAGCTAATCAGCGTACTACTACTGTATGAGGCAGGATAACATGTCTTAGCCAGTACTATACTGCACTAGGCAGGATACAACCATGTACTACTACTGCTTAGCTAAACTGAGGCAGGATAACATGTTGCTACTAGCTAACTAGTAAACTGAGGCAGGATAACATGTCTTAGCTAGTAAACTGAGGCAGGATAACATGTCTTAGCCAGTAAACTGAGGCAGGATAACATGTCTTAGCCAGTAAACTGAGGCAGGATAACATGTCTTAGCCAGTAAACTGAGGCAAGATAACATGTCTTAGCTAGTAAACTGAGGCAGGATAACATGTCTTACCAGTAAACTGAGCAGATAAATGTCTAGCCAGTAAACTGAGGCAGGATAACATGTCTTAGCCAGTAAACTGAGGCAGGATAACATGTCTTAGCAGTAAACTGAGGCAGGATAACATGTCTTAGCAGTAAACTGAGGCAGGATAACATGTCTTAGCCAGTAACTGAGGCAAGAAACATGTCTTAGCTAGTAAACTGAGGCAGATAACATGTCTTAGCCAGTAAACTGAGGCAGGATAACATGTCTTAGCCAGTAAACTGAGGCAAGATAACATGTCTTAGATCTCAGTGAAACTGAGGCAGGATAACATGTCTTAGCCAGTAAACTGAGGCAGGATAACATGTCTTAGCCAGTAAACTGAGGCAAGATAACATGTCTTAGCCAGTAAACTGAGGCAGGATAACATGTCTTAGCCAGTAAACTGAGGCAGGATAACATGTCTTAGCTAGTAAACTGAGGCAGGATAACATGTCTTAGCTAGTAAACTGAGGCAGGATAACATGTCTTAGCCAGTAAACTGAGGCAGGATAACATGTCTTAGCTAGTAAACTGAGGCAGGATAACATGTCTTAGCTAGTAAACTGAGGCAGGATAACATGTCTTAGCTAGTAAACTGAGGCAGATAACATGTCTTAGCCAGTAAACTGAGGCAGGATAACATGTCTTAGCCAGTAAACTGAGGCAAAGGGTAACATGTCTTAGCCAGTAAACTGAGGCAGGATAACATGTCTTAGCTAGTAAACTGAGGCAGGATAACATGTCTTAGCCAGTAAACTGAGGCAGGATAACATGTCTTAGCCAGTAAACTGAGGCAAGATAACATGTCTTAGCCAGTAAACTGAGGCAAGATAACATGTCTTAGCCAGTAAACTGAGGCAGGATAACATGTCTTAGCCAGTAAACTGAGGCAAGATAACATGTCTTAGCCAGTAAACTGAGGCAGGATAACATGTCTTAGCCAGTAAACTGAGGCAAGATAACATGTCTTAGCCAGTAAACTGAGGCAAGATAACATGTCTTAGCCAGTAAACTGAGGCAGGATAACATGTCTTAGCCAGTAAACTGAGGCAGGATAACTATCTTACAGTAAACTGAGCAAGTACATGTCTTAGCATAACTGAGGCAAGATAACATGTCTTAGCCAGTAAACTGAGGCAGATAACATGTCTAGCCAGTAAACTGAGGCAGATAACATGTCTTAGCGTAAACTAGAGATAACACTGTAAACTGAGGCAGATAACATGTCTTAGCCAGTAAACTGAGGCAAGATAACATGTCTTAGCCAGTAAACTGAGGCAGATAACAACATAAACTAAGTCATTCTTAGCCAGTAAACTGAGGCAAGATAACATGTCTTAGCCAGTAAACTGAGGCAAGATAACATGTCTTTACCCTAGAAACTGAGGCAGGATAACATGTCTAGCCTAAGTAAACTGAGGCACGATAACATGCTTAGCCGTAAACTGAGGAGGTAACTCTAGCCATAACTGAGGCAGATAACATGTCTTGCAGTAAACTGAGAGCAAGATAACTGTCTTAGCCAGTAAACTGAGGCAGGATAACATGTCTTAGCCAGTAAACTGCCGCATGTGCACTGGAGGATAACATGTCTTAGCCAGTAACTGAGGCAAGATAACATTCTAGCAGTAAACTGAGGCAAGATAACATGTCTTAGCCAGTAAACTGAGGCAGATAACATGTCTTAGCCAGTAACTGAGCAGATAACATGTCTTAGCCAGTACTGAGGCAGTAATGTAGCCAGTAAACTGTGTGAATAAAAAATTGTCTTTAAACGGTACTTTAATCAAGAAATGAATTATTATCAGTGTTGTATAGTGATAAAGGAAAAAAGAAACGTGTTTTGACCCTGACCTGTGACCTGTGACCTCTCCTGCGCGTTCCTTATAGAAACTTAATCCCGACATGCGTAAGCGTGAACACACACGAGAGGGGGGGGGGGGGGAACTTACCTCTGGGAGAAACGTTGCTTCGGTAAAAATGATGGAGTAAGATCGTTCAAGATAATCGCGTCTTTCCACTGTGGGTGAAGGCGGTCTTGCTACTCGCGTGATCCATCAAACTGTTCCTGCCGCTGTTTTGTTTTTCACCTTGAGGGAAGCGACGTTATACGGACATCACTATAGAATTATCTCACTTCCAAACAAACACCGACTTGATAAAGCTCTGTCTAGAGCGAACACTATTGTCTGTTAACAGAAGATTTGCTCTATGCATTTAGAGTCTGTCTACTGTACCCATGTATAGAGTTAATTTGTGTCTGGTCCGTATGGTAGAGCCGCCTCTGTAGTGAACGTGAATCAAACTTGTTCTTTTGCTCACGTACCGTACTGTACGTGTCAAGTACTGGTTTATGTGACTATTTTTCTTCTTCCTCAACTATGAGTGTCTTCACAGTGATCAATAAAACAATACACAAAATAACAGTGATCAACTCTTTCAGTTATCTTCGTTTTTTCTCTCTTGTAAAGTGTGTATACAGAGAGCAGGTGAACCCTGACGGGTGGCGGGTGACGGGTGGCGGGTGGCGGGTGGCGGGTGAGCGGGTGACGGGTGACGGGTGGCGAGTCTAGTCAGTCTGAAACCAAGACACAGGTTAGCTTACCAAAACACCCATGAGTTACTTCTACTGGGGAGGGGTCGCGCCCACCTGTGACGCTCTCTTCAACTGCTGCACCTCTACTCTGGCAGGGTTAAAGAATTGAACACCTCTTTTTTTTATCAAGGCTGAGAGATTCATAATGTGTAAACTACACATAACGGACCGAAACGTCGTCGTAAGCTCCTCTCTTCTATGTGCAGGTTATTTGTGTACACTTTGTACACTACACAACTAAATACGATTTGTTTGTTGAAGATTGCATCTCAGTTTCTTCCACTGTCTGTCTCCAAGTGGACTGGAAACAGTGTCCTGGGACGGGCGAGACGTCTGGGCAACACCCAGGTGTTGCACATGTCTTATTCAGGTTGTCGGTGTTGTGAAGTGTTTTTGGTGATGAGAAATGTGCTGTCTCGTTGTTCACGATGGGAAACATGTGTTCTTAAGTTGCCCTTCTCATATCTCTTGTTTGTGTCTACTATCACCTCCTCCCCTCTCCCTCTCTCCCTCTCTCCCTCTCTCCCTCTCTCCCTCCCTCCTTCACCTTCTAGTTGGTGTGGTGTCAGCTTTCAGACGTGTGCAGTGGTGCGTGTATGTCACCGAGAGGGAGAGACAGAGAAATAGAGAGGAGGAGAGACAGAGAAATAGAGAGAGAGAGAGACAGAGAAATAGAGAGGGAGAGACAGAGAAATAGAGAGAGAGAGAGAGAGAGAGAGAGAGAGAGAGACAGAGAAATAGAGAGGGGAGAGACAGAGAAATAGAGAGAGAGAGAGACAGAGAAATAGAGAGAGAGAGAGACAGAGACAGAGAAATAGAGATGGGGAGAGACAGAGAAATAGAGAGAGGGAGAGACAGAGAAATAGAGAGGGAGAGACAGACAGAGAAATAGAGACAGACAGACAGAGAAATAGAGGGAGACAAGGAAATAGAGAGAGGGAGACAGAGAAGTAGAGAGTGAGACAGAGAAATAGAGAGAGGGAGACAGAGAAATAGAGAGAGGGACAGATAGAGAAATACACTCATGGCGCAGGGAGAGTGACCCAGTAGCGGCCAGTGAAGAGGCGGGGCCAGGAGCTATGAATCGACCCCTGCAACCACAACTAGGTGAGTACAACTAGATGAGTACACACAGACACACGGACAGAGACACACTTACACACACACACACACCACACACACACACACACACACACACACACACACACACACACACACACACACACACACCGATGGCATGGTGGCTAGCGCTCTTGCTTCACACGGAGGCCGGTTCATCCGGCGGGCCGAACATTTCGAAGTGTTCGTTACACACACACACATATATACAACAGGCCTATGTCTAATCGACATGTGCCTAGGACAAAATAGTAACTAACTAGTAACTAACTAACACACACACACACACACACACACACACACCACACACACACACACACACACACACACACACACACACACACACACACAGTGTATTTGCAGTTCGAATATTTGTTCTTATCCTTACAAGCAAAAAAAACACTGTGTTTGTCTTGCTGATGTTGGTTTAATAAACTCAGGGTCAAGAACCCGCAGGGTCAGTCACCAGGATAACCCAGGAAAGCCAGACAGTGTGGCTTATGACCACCGCTGATGTCAGAAACAAGAGAAGTCAGCAGTCAAGTGTCAGAAACAAGATAAGTCAGCAGTCAAGTGTCAGAAACAAGATAAGTCAGCAGTCAAGTGTCAGAAACAAGAGAAGTCAGCAGTCAAGTGTCAGAAACAAGATAAGTCAGCAGTCAAGTGTCAGAAACAAGAGAAGTCAGCAGCCAAGTGTCAGAAACAAGATATGTCAGCAGTCAAGTGTCAGAAACAAGATAAGTCAGCAGTCAAGTGTCAGAAACAAGATAAGTCAGCAGTCAAGTGTCAGAAACAAGATAAGTCAGCAGTCAAGTGTCTGAAACAAGATAAGTCAGCAGTCAAGTGTCAGAAACAAGATATGTCAGCAGTCAAGTGTCAGAAACAAGATAAGTCAGCAGTCAAGTGTCAGAAACAAGATAAGTCAGCAGTCAAGTGTCAGAAACAAGATAAGTCAGCAGTCAAGTGTCTGAAACAAGATAAGTCAGCAGTCAAGTGTCAGAAACAAGATAAGTCAGCAGTCAAGTGTCAGAAACAAGATAAGTCAGCAGTCAAGTGTCAGAAACAAGAGAAGTCAGCAGTCAAGTGTCAGAAACAAGATAAGTCTGCAGTCAAGTGTCAGAAACAAGATAAGTCAGCAGTCAAGTGTCAGAAACAAGATAAGTCAGCAGTCAAGTGTCAGAAACAATATATGTCAGCAGTCAAGTGTCAGAAACAAGAGAAGTCAGCAGTCAAGTGTCAGAAACAAGAGAAGTCAGCAGTCAAGTGTCAGAAACAAGAGAAGTCAGCAGTCAAGTGTCAGAAACAAGATATGTCAGCAGTCAAGTGTCAGAAACAAGATAAGTCAGCAGTCAAGTGTCAGAAACAAGAGAAGTCAGCAGCCAAGTGTCAGAAACAAGATATGTCAGCAGTCAAGTGTCAGAAACAAGATAAGTCAGCAGTCAAGTGTCAGAAACAAGATAAGTCAGCAGTCAAGTGTCAGAAACAAGATAAGTCAGCAGTCAAGTGTCAGAAACAAGATATGTCAGCAGTCAAGTGTCAGAAACAAGATAAGTCAGCAGTCAAGTGTCAGAAACAAGAGAAGTCAGCAGTCAAGTGTCAGAAACAAGAGAAGTCAGCAGTCAAGTGTCAGAAACAAGAGAAGTAGAAATGACCCAAAATGGATGAATAATAGGCTCAAATATCTTTTAGGGCAGAAGAAAGGAATTTATAGGCGCATAAAAAGAGGTGAGGGTCATCTTATAAATCAGTATACTGACATTAAGAGGGACGTTAAAAAGGGAATAAGAAAAGCTAAACGGGACTATGAAATTAAAGTTGCTAGGGATTCAAAACTAACCCAAAAGTTTT
Organism: Cherax destructor; assembly: GCA_009830355.1. Taxonomy (NCBI): domain Eukaryota; kingdom Metazoa; phylum Arthropoda; class Malacostraca; order Decapoda; family Parastacidae; genus Cherax; species Cherax destructor. Next base: position 923,139 of record WNWK01000056.1, read on the forward strand.
TCCAGGTTTATAGAACAAAAGTTAGGGATAAGATAGGTCCCCTTAAAAATAACTTTGGGCATCTTACTGACAAGGAGAACGATATGTGCTCTATTTTTAATAATTATTTTCTCTCAGTTTTCACACAGGAAGACATTAATAATATCCCAGTAATTAATTTTTACAGAGGCCCAGAAGAAGATAAATTATGTAATATCACAGTCACTAGCGAAATGATTATGAAACAGCTGGACCGACTGAAACAAAATAAATCGCCGGGTCCTGATGAGCTTTTTGCAAGGGTTCTTAAGGAATGCAAAATGGAACTCTGTGAACCAATATCTAACATTTTTAATTTATCTCTTCAAACAGGTGTAGTGTCTGATATGTGGAAGATGGCTAATGTAATTCCTATTTTTAAAGTAGGGGACAAGTCACTACCGTCAAACTACCGCCCAATAAGCCTGACCTCAATTGTAGGCAAATTACTAGAGTCAATTATAGCTGATATTATTAGAAGCCATCTAGATAACCATAATTTGATTAATGATACCCAGCATGGATTCACGAGGGGCCGTTCCTGCCTATCTAATTTATTAACCTTCTTCAGTAAAGCTTTTGAGGCTGTTGATCACGATAAAGAATTCGATATTGTTTATTTAGACTTTAGTAAGGCTTTTGATAGAGTACCGCACCAGAGACTGTTAAAGAAAGTGGCAGCTCATGGCATTGGGGAAAAGTGCTGTCATGGATCGAGTCATGGCTCACCAATAGGAAGCAGAGAGTGTGCATAAATGGGGTTAAATCCGAATGGGGACTTGTAACAAGTGGTGTTCCACAGGGATCAGTCTTAGGCCCATTGTTATTTATAATATATATCAATGACCTTGATGAGGGAATTACTAGTGATATGAGCAAATTCGCCGACGACACGAAGATAGGTAGGATAATTGATTCAAACATAGATGTCATAGAATTTCAGGAAGATTTAGACAAACTTAATTCGTGGTCAGAAAAGTGGCAGATGCAGTTCAATGTAGATAAATGCAAGGTTCTGAAGCTCGGGAGTGTCCCTAACCCAAGCACTTATAAGTTAAATAACGTAGAACTTAGCCATACAGATTGGAGAAGGACTTGGGGGTGATGGTAAGCAGCAACCTTAAACCAAGACAGCAATGCCTAAGCGTACGTAATAAGGCAAATAGATTACTGGGATTTATATCAAGAAGTGTTAGCAACAGAAGTCCAGAGGTTATATTACAGCTTTATACATCATTAGTAAGGCCTCACCTAGATTACGCAGCTCAGTTCTGGTCTCCATATTACAGAATGGACATAAATTCGTTAGAAAACATTCAGCGTAGAATGACTAAATTAATACATAGCATTAGAAATCTTCCTTACGAAGAAAGATTGAAGACCCTAAAATTACATTCACTTGTAAGACGTAGAATGAGGGAGACATGATCGAGGTATACAAGTGGAAAATGGGGATTAACAAAGGGATATAAATAAGGTCTTGAGGATATCTCTCCAAGAGAGAACCCGCAATAATGGATTCAAGTTAGATAAGTTTAGATTTAGAAAGGATATAGGAAAGTATTGGTTTGGAAATAGGGTAGTTGATGAGTGGAACAGTCTGCCTAGTAGGGTTATTGAAGCTAGGACCTTGGGTAGTTTCAAATTTAGGTTGGATAAATTCATGAGTGAGAGGGGTTGGATTTGAGTGGGACTCGCGCATGAGTGGGTAGAATTGTCAAAGATTATTTCTTGGGTAGCATTGAAAATTGGGTTGAGCAAATATTCTGTTAGTGGGACGGATTGTGAAGGACCTGCCTAGTATGGGCCAACAGGCCTGCTGCAGTGTTCCTCCTTTCTTATGTTCTTATGTTCTTATGTTCAAGTGTCAGAAACAAGATAAGTCAGCAGTCAAGTGTCAGAAACAAGATAAGTCAGCAGCCAAGTGTCAGAAACAAGATAAGTCAGCAGTCAAGTGTCTGAAACAAGTTATGTCAGCAGTCAAGTGTCAGAAACAAGATATGTCAGCAGTCAAGTGTCAGAAACAAGATAAGTCAGCAGTCAAGTGTCAGAAACAAGATAAGTCAGCAGTCAAGTGTCTGAAACAAGATATGTCAGCAGTCAAGTGTCAGAAACAAGATATGTCAGCAGTCAAGTGTCAGAAACAAGAGAAGTCAGCAGCCAAGTGTCAGAAACAAGAGAAGTCAGCAGTCAAGTGTCAGAAACAAGATAAGTCAGCAGTCAAGTGTCAGAAACAAGATATGTCAGCAGTCAAGTGTCAGAAACAAGATAAGTCAGCAGCCAAGTGTCAGAAACAAGAGAAGTCAGCAGTCAAGTGTCAGAAACAAGATAAATCAGCAGTCAAGTGTCTGAAACAAGATAAGTCAGCAGTCAAGTGTCAGAAACAAGATAAGTCAGCAGTCAAGTGTCAGAAAAAAGAGACGTCAGCAGTCAAGTGTCAGAAACAAGATATGTCAGCAGTCAAGTGTCAGAAAAAAGAGACGTCAGCAGTCAAGTGTCAGAAACAAGATATGTCAGCAGTCAAGTGTCAGAAACAAGAGAAGTCAGCAGCCAAGTGTCAGAAACAAGATAAGTCAGCAGTCAAGTGTCAGAAACAAGATAAGTCAGCAGTCAAGTGTCAGAAACAAGATAAGTCAGCAGTCAAGTGTCTGAAACAAGATAAGTCAGCAGTCAAGTGTCAGAAACAAGATAAGTCAGCAGTCAAGTGTCAGAAACAAGATATGTCAGCAGTCAAGTGTCAGAAACAAGAGAAGTCAGCAGTCAAGTGTCAGAAACAAGATATGTCAGCAGTCAAGTGTCAGAAACAAGAGAAGTCAGCAGCCAAGTGTCAGAAACAAGATAAGTCAGCAGTCAAGTGTCTGAAACAAGATAAGTCAGCAGTCAAGTGTCAGAAACAAGATAAGTCAGCAGTCAAGTGTCTGAACCAAGATAAGTCAGCAGTCAAATGTCAGAAACAAGATAAGTCAGCAGTCAAGTGTCTGAACCAAGATAAGTCAGCAGTCAAGTGTCAGAAACAAGATAAGTCAGCAGTCAAGTGTCTGAAACAAGATAAGTCAGCAGTCAAGTGTCAGAAACAAGATAAGTCAGCAGTCAAGTGTCAGAAACAAGATAAGTCAGCAGTCAAGTGTCAGAAACAAGATAAGTCAGCAGTCAAGTGTCAGAAACAAGATAAGTCAGCAGTCAAGTGTCTGAAACAAGATAAGTCAGCAGTCAAGTGTCAGAAACAAGATAAGTCAGCAGTCAAGTGTCAGAAACAAGATAAGTCAGCAGTCAAGTGTCAGAAACAAGATAAGTCAGCAGTCAAGTGTCAGAAGCAAGATAAGTCAGCAGTCAAGTGTCTGAAACAAGATAAGTCAGCAGTCAAGTGTCAGAAACAAGATAAGTCAGCAGTCTAGTGTCTGAAACAAGATAAGTCAGCAGTCAAGTGTCAGAAACAAGATAAGTCAGCAGTCAAGTGTCAGAAACAAGATAAGTCAGCAGTCAAGTGTCTGAAACAAGATAAGTCAGCAGTCAAGTGTCAGAAACAAGATAAGTCAGTAGTCAAGTGTCAGAAACACACACAACTCAATAGTCCAGTGTCATAAACACACACAACTCAATAATTTAATGCTGGTTAAACAACAGAATTCAGTTCTCTTGTCTCTACATTGGCAACTATTTTTCAATTTTCCTTTTTTATTCTCTCAAATCACGTGAAACTTTAATTACATCAACACGCAGGACTCTTGAAGATTTTTCCCTCAGATCATCTATTAGTGTCGTTGGAGGTGAGAGGACCGGGAGATGTTGTAACTTCAGGCAAGATAATAAACCCTGGCAGGTTCGTTACGTAAGAGTCTCTGGGGTCGGTGCGAGATTTGGGATGGTTCAAACGACTGAGAACTCCCTGTGATGTTTGGTTGTATAATAATCCTTGTAAGGTGAGCCCGACAGGTTTATTATCGGGATTGTAAGGCCGCTTGACTGTGTGGATAGTGTTCTCCAAGTGTCCTTTGTGCTCTTCGCATTTCTTGTGTCTTAGCGTGTCCCTTCTGTGTCGCGTGTCCCAGCTCGGGGTCAGTTTTGAGCGAGACTCGCGAAGTGGGAGGCGGTGGCAATAATTTCGTTTTTCTTTCTCTTTTTCTCTCCTCTTCCTCCTTCCATTCTTCAACCACTGAACTCTTTCTTTCCCCTCCTCCTCCTCACGTTATTTACCTCCCCCTCTCCTTTGTCGTCCTCTTCCAACTCATTATTCCACCTCTCCTTTGTTTTACTCTTCCAATTTATTATTCCACTATCATTTCTCTTTATTCTCTTCTAACTCATCATCCCTCCCTTGTCTTTCTCTCTCTCTCCTCCTCAACAATGTTCTCAGGACCTGCACAGTGAAAGTCAGGTTAGGGTGAAGGACACAGCCTGCTTTAGCCTGCCATGGCTGCCCTCCACCATGGTCTTGGACCACCATGGGTCTTGGACCACGACTCGTGTGTTCTGGGGAAGGTGAAAGGGAAATAGTAGCTGAGGTGATCTCAGGTTCTAATGCCTATAGAGGGGATAGTTCAAGGCCAGGTTCTAGGACCCAGGGAGCAACGTACCGGCCATTGGGTCAAGGTAAACAGTATGGCTGCCTCGTTCGTGATTCTTACACAGTGCCTTCAGTAGGTTAAGTAAGATTCGTCAGGAAACAGGACAAGTATTTCCTGACGCGGGTCTTAGTCAGATGATGACCCGCAACTGGAGCTTTTGCTCATATGACCAAGGCCTTCCGTAGAGCTTCCACAGACGAGGCAGTGAATGAAAGCAGTCTGGTTCAGGCACTAAACCATCCAGCTCGACCAAAGCTCTTGCAGTACCATCAGTGTAACCTCCACGGACGAGGTAGCGAATGTAAACACGGACTACCTCACTACACGTCGACTCCAGGCTGAGGGACTGATTACCCCAAACTCCTCCTCATCTTCCACCTTTCTCTGCATATGACTGAAGAAGCCACTGCGTGGCTAAACATTTCCAGAATTAAGATACACAAATGTTACAGAAGTGTCTGATTTACCAAACACTGTACCGTCAGACACGACTGAAACACCGCGAATTTCTCACAAAATATGTAGATAATAGAGATGCGAGTCTCGTGTCTGGCGTACCTGAGACAGCAGCTTCACGACGCGGGTTGATTGACAAGTAAGCACTTGATTGACCCTTGTTTCGCCTGTGTGTAGCACCATCTTCAGAATCATGGATGAGCTGCCTGCCAAGTACACCATGGACATGGGACACGATGACTCATAAGTAACTCACAAAATAAGCAAAGCATAAAAGATGTTTCGACCTGTCGTGAACCATTATTAAATGTCTAAACATTTGATAATGGTTCACGACAGGATATAAGAGTGTGTTCCAACGTTGATATAAGAGTGTGTTCCAACGTTGATATAAGAGTGTTCCAACGTTGATATAAGAGAGTGTTCCAACGTTGATATAAGAGAGTGTTCCAACGTTGATATAAGAGAGTGTTCCAACGTTGATATAAGAGTGTTCCAACGTTGATATAAGAGAGTGTTCCAACGTTGATATAAGAGTGTTCCAACGTTGATATAAGAGAGTGTTCCAACGTTGATATAAGAGAGTGTTCCAACGTTGATATAAGAGAGTGTTCCAACGTTGATATAAGACAGTGTTTCAACGTTGATATAAGAGTGTGTTCCAACGTTGATATAAGAGTGTGTTCCAACGTTGATATAAGAGTGTGTTCCAACGTTGATATAAGAGAGTGTTCCAACGTTGATATAAGAGAGTGTTCCAACGTTGATATAAGACAGTGTTCCAACGTGGATATAAGAGTGTGTTCCAACGTTGATATAAGAGTGTTCCAACGTTGATATAAGAGTGTGTTCCAACGTTGATATAAGAGTGTTCCAACGTTGATATAAGAGAGTGTTCCAACGTTGATATAAGAGTGTTCCAACGTTGATATAAGAGAGTGTTCCAACGTTGATATAAGAGTGTGTTCCAACGTTGATATAAGAGTGTTCCAACGTTGATATAAGAGTGTGTCCAACGTTGATATAAGACTGTGTTCCAACGTTGATATAAGAGAGTGTTCCAACGTTGATATAAGATAGTGTTCCAACGTGGATATAAGACAGTGTTCCAAATTTAAAACAATATATATGCCACGATTTTGGAAAGCTAAGTACATAAGGAAAATGGTGATGAAAGCTTGTAGTGTTATATTCAAATATTTTTGTTTTAGGGCTGAACAGTCTAATGCGTAGCACTTGTGAAGCCTGACTGACAGGTACAGACACACACACACACACACAGGATCCATACATAGCTTTAAGAAGAGGTATGATAAAGCTCATGGAGCGGGAAGAGTGACCTAGTAGCGGCCAGTGAAGAGGCGGGGTCAGGAGCTGTGAATCGACCCCTGCAACCACACCTAGGTGAGTAAACACACACACACACCAAAAGAACCTTAGAAAACTTACCTAACCTTATTATAACAAGCGTAATTTAATTTAGCCTAATCCAACTAAATATATTTTAGATAAGTTTACAATAATTTAATAATGAACAAACACAATGAAATATTTTTTTTTGTTACGTTCAGAATTACTTTTGCGAAATTATTGCATACACAAATTTTCGCTTGCCTTATTCGTCAAGAAGACCGTTGCTATTTAAGCCAAAATCGTGTAACTATTTTTTTAAATATTAACGAATTAGCCATTACTGAGGTAGGTGCCCAGATGGTTAAATAAAGCATTTGTTAATTAGGTACGTGTAAGGTTTCGTAGGTAGGTATTCGGTTAATAAGGCAGGTGTGTGCAGCTGACAGTGGTCAGTGTGGCAGGAGATGGATGGTGCTTGTTGAGCAGGTCACAGGTAACACCACTAGCAGGTCACAGGTAGCACCACAGGTAAGCAGGTCACACAGCACCACTCGCAGGTCACAGGTACCCACAGGTAAGCAGGTCAAACAGGTAACACCACAGGCAACCAGGTCACAGGTATCACCACAATGGAATATGTAAACAGAGTCTACTAACTGTGTCAAGGGTGAGATGATAGCCTTCCTGGCATGATCCTTCACGCTGACAGTCTTACGTTGATATAACTGCATATACCCATACACCCATGCCCTGACCCAGAGTGGGCGTGTGGCTGCATGGGCGTGAGCTTGTGTGGGCGTGAACCCTCGTTGACGGAAGCCTCGAACAAGGCCAAATACTTGGACAGGCTATTGATTGTGTGTACTCACCTAGTTGTTGTGGTTGCAGGGGTCGAGTCACAGCTCCTGGCCCCGCCTCTTCACTGGCCGCTACTAGGTCACTCTTCCCGCTCCATGACCTTTACATTACCTCTTCTTAAAGCTGTGTATGGATCCTGCCTCCACTGCATCACTTCCCAGACTATTCCACCTCCTGACACCTCAGTGACTGAAGAAATACTTCCTAACATCCCTGTGATTCATCTGAGTCTTCAACTTCCAACTGTGTCCCCTTGTTGCTGTGTCCCATCTCTGGAACATTCTGTCTCTGTCCACCTTGTCGATTCCTCTCAGTATTTTATGTCGTCAGCATATCCTCCCTATCTCTCCTGTCTTCCAGTGTTGTCAGGTCGATTTCCATTAACCTCTCCTCATAGGACATATCCCTTAGCTCCGGGACTAGTCTTGTTGCAAACCTTTTCACTTTATTTAGTTTCCTTACATGCTTGGCTAGGTGTGGGTTCCAAACTGGTGCTGCATACTCCAATATGGGCCTAACGTACACAGTGTACAGGATTCTGAATGATTCCTTATTAAGATGGCGGAATTCTGTTCTTAGGTTTGCTAGGCGCCCGTATGCTGCAGCAGTTATTTGGTTGATGTGCGCCTCAGGAGATGTGCTCGGTGTTATACTCACCCCAAGATTCTTTTCCTTGAGTGAGGTTTGTAGTCTCTGGCCACCTAGCCTATATTATGTCTGCGGTCTTCTTTGCCCTTCCCCGATCTTCATGACTTTGCATTTGGCGGGGTTAAATTCAAGGAGCCTGTCCAGGTCTCTTTGTAGTCCTGCCTGATCCTCATCTGATTTAATTCTTCTCATTAACTTCACATCATCTGTGAACAGGGACACTTCTGTGTCTATCCCTCCCATCATGTCATTCACGTATACCAAACATAGCACTGGTCCTAGGACTGACCCCTGTGGGACCCCCCTAGGACTGACCCACTGTGATACGTCATCCCGTACCATGACTCGTTGTTGCCTCCCTGTCAGGTATTCTCTGATCCATTGCAGTGCCCGTCCTGTTATGTGTGCCTGATCCTCTGGCTTCTGCACTAATCTCTTGTGAGGAACTGTGTCAAAGGCCTTCTTGCAGTCCAAGAAAATGCAATCAACCCACCCCTTTCTCTCGTGTCTTACTTCTGTTACCTTGTCATAAAACTCCAGTAGGTTTGTGACGCAGGATTTGCCTTCCATAAATATTTGCTGGTTGTCGTTTATAATCTTGTTCCGTTCCAGGTTCTCCACCACTCTCCTCCTGATAATCTTCTCCAAGACTTTGCATACTATACACGTCAGTGACACTGGTCTATAGTTTAGTGCCTCGTTTCTGTCTCCTTTCTTAAAAATGGGGACTACATTTGCCGTCATCCATACCTCAGGTAGTTGCCCAGTTTCAGGGTATGTGTTGAAAATTGTGGTTAGTGGCACACACAGCGTCTCTGCTCCCTCTCTAAGGACCCACGGAGAGATGTCCGGTCCCATCACCTTTGAGGTATCAAGTTCACTTAGCAGCTTCTTCACCTCCTCACCGGTTGTGTGTATTTCCTCCAACACTTATTGATATGTCTCTTGTTGGTGTCCCCCTCTGTTCTGTTTTCCCAGAGTCCTTTCTGTCTCCACCGTCAATACTTCCTGAAATCTCGTGTTGAGCTCCTCGTTTCTTGTGAGCTCCCCATCTTCTTTCCACCTTATGTGTGTGTGTGTGTGTGTGTGTGTGATTGTGTGAATGTAAGCGTGTAAGTAGGTGCACGTGTGTGTGAAATTGTGTAGACGTGTGTGTGTGTTCAAATTTTTAATTTATATATGATAACTGTTGTTAACATTAGTTGTGACTGATGTATATTTTGACCTCTCTGCCTCCACGCTTCAGATCATCAACTCTGCTGAGCTTTCTAACCTATTCTGTTTATGTTTCTTTTTAAATTCCGCTTCATCTTAAATTTTCACATTCTCGTATTGATTTGCATGTGACTGTGTCTTCTTTCCTTGCTCCTGTCTTCCTATGTCGTCCTGGTACGCGAAATATACAGTTTGTGCTCATTTTTCTCTAACTCATTACCAGGATTCGATTTGCTGCACTTTCTCGATTTTTTCTTGTATTCTGGACGTGTTTGTTGTGGGTGCTGACGCTACAAGTACAGCCACTTTATTTAGTTCATGTAGAAAACATAAGGTAAGTCATTGCAATAACATCTTTTTTTCTTTCCACTTGAGGAATGCTGCCTTCAAAAACTTGACAGCAGTTCATTCAATTCTTTCAATTGTATTCATGTGATGGTCTTCTGTTGTTAACAGTCACACCAGGTTTCAGGAATGGGAGGCGTGGGTCATACCAGGCTTCGGAAATGGGAGGCGTGGGTCACACCAGGCCTCGGGAATGGGAGGCGTGGGTCACACCAGGCCTCGGGAATGGGAGGCGTGGGTCACACCAAGCTCGGGAATGGGAGGCGTGGGTCATACCAAGCCTCGGGAATGGGTGGTAATCCGGCTTGGTCTGACTATCACCTAAGTACCTCTTTACTACCAGGTAAACATTAGTAGTACTTGTAAGGAAATCTGCCCACGTGTCCCCACCCCGCGACTGAGCTCGGATCCTTCGGTAGTGAGCCTAAGCTGCTACCACTAAGCTATGACATCTGTGCCACATCTCTCAAGGTCTCGCGTTCTCGCTATTTAGAGACAAGAGACTTGGAGAGTGGACAGTCACCCTTTTGTACCTGCTGAGTTCTTCGGAGTGGTGAAGACGAACGCGTTAATTACATCATCTTAACAAGGAGGTGAAGACGAACACGCTAATTATCGGTCATCATCTTAAGGTGTGAGAGGCTCTTCTTGCGAGACGGTCACCTGGGTACTGTATATGGTCACGAGAATTAGCATAAGACACTCGCTCTCTCACACGTGGACCCATAACACTGTTGTTGTTGTCCTGGTGTTTGTACAGCGTCTGCATTCCTTCTTAATGGTGTTAATTATTATACTGAGGTCTTCTGGCTACTGTGAGGAAAGTCAGGCTACTGTGGGGAGAATCAAGTTTCTGTGGGAAGGTGGCTACTGTGGGGACAGTGAACAAGAAGGTGAGTCCTAGTAATTGCACAGAGGTAATAATAGATAATTACCCTTCCTGTTTATGGTCCAAGAAATTGAACCTCTCCTTCCCTTCTTTGAATCGAACCTGAATAACTCCCTATTTACAAGCGCTGCATGATCCCTATGGGTTTAGTACTTCCCTGTGATGATGATGAAAATATTAATACTTAATAATAAGATCCTCCAAGCATCTTTCCATACCCAACTCCCTACCTACTCATCTTTTCACTTCTGCCCTCTACCCACCTACCACACTGCCCACCTACCTTCCTACCCACCAATCACACAGCCCACCTACCTTCCTACCCACCTATCACACAACCCACATACCTTCCTACCCACCTACCACACTGCCCACCTACCTTCCTACCCACCAATCACACAGCCCACCTACCTTCCTACCCACCAATCACACAACCCACATACCTTCCTACCCACCAATCACACTGCCCACCTACCTTCCTACCCACCTATCACACAACCCACATACCTTCCTACCCACCAATCACACTGCCCACCTACCTTCCTACCCACCTATCACACAACCCACATACCTTCCTACCCACCTACCACACAGCCCACCTACCTACCCACCCTCCTACCATACAGCCCACTTACCTTCCTATCCACCTACCACACCGCCCACCTATCTACTCACCCTCCTACCACACAGCCCACCTAACTACCTACCCACCTCATCCCTTTACGTCCTCCCTACAGAAAGACTGCTACGTGTTATCCTCGTATTATCAGGTGTTAGATGGATGGCTGCCAGCCTCGACCTACTCGCTCCACTCCATCCTTCTGCTACACTCTCCTTCTTTATCCAGTTCTCCTCTCTCTTACTTTTTCTCTTTTTCTTCATGCCTCTCTGACTCTCACGTCCTTGTTACTATCTTCTCTCCTCCTTCCCTCCCTCCGTCTTTGCATCCTTCTCTCCCTCCTGTATAACGAGGGGTCTGTCTGACCTTAGCCAGTATGACAAGCAACTAACATTGGCCCAAACAAGCAACTAACATTGACACAAACAAGCAACTAACATTGGCCCAAACAAGCAACTAACATTGGCACAAACAAGCAACTAACATTGGCACAAACAAGCAACTAACATTGGCCCAAACAAGCAACTAACATTGGCCCAAACAAGCAACTAACATTGGCACAAACAAACAACTAGCATTGGCACAAACAACAGTGAACTCCGTCTTTCAGTAAAGTGTTTTACTGAGGCTAAGCTGCTCACTGCTGTTACCATCTGAGGTCACTGTCGCTACCGTCTGAGGTCACTCTTGCCACCATCTTAGGTCACTGCTTCTGCCGTCTGAGGTCACTGGTAGGCAGTGACCGCACACGGTCAGTGTTGGAGTGAAGATTTGACACTGTCATTGTGGGAGTAGAGATTTAACACTGTCAGTGTGGGAGTAGAGATTTAACACTGTCAGTGTGGGAGTGGTGATTTAAAACAGTGTGGGTGACTTAACACTGTCATTGTGGGTGACTTAACACTGTCATTGTGGGTGACTTAACAATGTCAGTGTGGAGACTTAACAATGTCAGTGTGGGTGTGGAGACTTAACAATGCCATTGTGGGTGTGGAGACTTAACAGTGTCAGTGTGGGTGTGGAGACTTAACAGTGTCAGTGTGGGTGTGGAGACTTAACAGTGTCAGTGTGGGTGTGGAGACTTAACAATGCCATTGTGGGTGTGGAGACTTAACAGTGTCAGTGTGGGTGTGGAGACTTAGGAAAGCTTCTTTATACCAGTCACTTACTGTCTTTGCTAATTAACTGATGTGATAATCTTACCCTCACGAATTCCCTGTTCACATATTTTTATTTCCTGGGTAAAATTCCACGAAGGAGCAGCGAGCTCAACCTCACTCGTGCACAACATGGAACAGGCCTGAGATACACAGACTCCCTAACTAATTTATTCCCATCTGACTACTACCATTCCTAGCCAGGTTAACTCTAGGACCTGCCGTCCGGGCGCGTACCCTGTGCTGCTGTCATCAGCAGCACAGGTTCGTCTCTTCAGGTTGCGTGCAGTTTGTTGAGGGGTTCCTTTGAGGGGTTTCTTTGAGGGGTTCATTTTCTCCCGACGACAGCACTTCTAGTGGGAAGTCACTCTAGTTCACTGATGCCTGTTGTCACTGCAGGTGTTTATGGGAAGCAGAAGCCTAGTGTTCCTCGTGCCTCTGATGAGTGGATAAGCCTGAAAAATGAAGTTTAACGAGAGATCTGTAGGCTAAAGCAAAGGTTAACAATACCTAATACACCCGAGTTAACTAGATAGTTTTACTATCTAGATAGTTTTACAAGACAGTTGTTTTGTTGGGCAAGGCTGTGGTGGGTGTCGACACACACCGTCTCGCTCAGAATACCGGAGAGCCCCGACTCCGCCTCTCGTATGAACAGTCGCACTACCGTCGCTGCAACAATTCACCAAAAATCACACTGAGGAGATGGACCTTATGACGACGTTTCAGTTCGCCCTTGATTATTATTTAAGTCACAAGACAATAGTCGAGGATAATCCAAAACGTCATCATGGGGTTCCTCTCATAAGTGCAGGTTTTTGGTAAATTGTAGACCAATAACTATGCATTTACGTCTCTGTTTCTAAGCTTACAACGTTACATGGCACAGTGCATATATACCTCAAAGTGAGGTGAAATACTAGTACTTATCACTACCTGACCACCACTAGTATTTCACCTCACTTGAGAGTATTAAGCCACTGTTCCATAACTAAAACTCTGAAGCGAAAGTGCACAATAATGTCATTAGTTTCATTGTGTCTTTATTATATTTCGTAATTCTACCAATATTATTACATTTTGAAATTGTTCTCTCGTTGTTTTAAATCATAAAAATGGTCGTTCTCACACTTCCTCCAGTCCCGCTGATAACGGTCCTAAAACATATCGTCTCTTATTATCACTCTAAAAGGCAACGATCTGATATACTCTCCATTAACTTTGACTATTCAAGTATTATTATTTAAACCTCCCTGAATTGATAATAAAGCTTAAATCCGCTAATGAAGTCTTAGTCTTTACATTTCAAGTTAAATACGTACCCACTCAAACAATGTGTACATATACAATATTTGAATTATTTACTAAATACTCGGTGTTTAGAGCCTTGGTGGGAGATTTGAGCTGATATAAGAAAATTTTCCATAATAGACATTGAGGATATTTTGGTTCTCCAGGCGGAGAATGTCAACCACTGTCACCTTCACTTTTGATAGTGTGTGACTGAGAACCATAGCCATGTTAATGAATATGAAGGTAAACGCGAGTGGGTGCTGTTTGGTGCTGTTTATTGTGTGTGTTATGTGTTACTTACCTACCTATATGTTGCTGCTGGGATCGAGTCTTAGCTCCAGGCCCCGCCCCATAATTTGCAGCTTTCCAGATAACCTCTCTCCTAACCTCGTTGGCCCTGTCATATCTACTCTTAAATCTATATATGGCGCCTGCCTGCACCAGTTCGTCGAGGTCATTCCATTACGCGACCACTCTGAGACTGAAGAAATACTACCTGACAACCATGTGGCTCATCTATGTCTTTAACTTCCAGGTATGCCCCTGAGGACCTGTTTCTCAAACAGCCTGTCCCTCAGTCCCATCTAGAACTCCATTCACATAAACCAGATATAGGAGGGCTCCGCTTTACAGCGCTTAATTTTACGATGTTTCGTTAATGCAGCAGTTTTCAATTATACCCATTCTTCATTTATTCAGATTTCCTACAATAAATATATATTCACCACTAACACTAAGATAAGGCCAAAAATATTTTATGGTAAGTTGTGTGTGTACTGTATGTGCATTTTTAAAGCCTATCTCTATTGCTCACTTAATATATGATAGTGTAAATATGTTTTCAGGCCTTTATATGCATTTGCAAGTGAAAAGAGGCTATGTTTCAATTTACAAGCGGGGCCCTCCTGAGTAGTAGTGGTCCTAATACCGATCGTTGCGGAGCCCCACTAGTTACTCTTAACCATTCAGATGTATCTCCCCGGGAGGTACTCTGATCCACTGGAGCACGGGCTCGATACGGCGTATGCTGTCAGTGGCCCTATAAACCCCAACAACAACAACACTGGGGCACGTTCAAGATACTGTACTCTCAGACCCATCTTCTCTCCTGTCTCACTTCCGTTGCTTTGTCATAAGATTTCAGCAGGTTGGTAAGGCAAGATCTGTCATCTCTGAACTCGTGTTGGTTATTGTTTTTGATACTTCTCTCCAAGTGTTCTACCACTCTCCTGGTAACCATTACCATGCATGTCATTGAAGTTGGTCTGTAGTTCAATTCTTCCTGCCTGTCTCCTTTTTTAAATATAGGAACTACTTTGTCTTCCAGATCTCTGGCAACTGTCCTCTGTCCATTGACTTATTGTAGATCTTAGACGTTCAGACAGTGCTTCTGCTCCCTCTTGCAGAATCCATTGCCAGGTCCCATTGACTTTGATATATTCAGTTCCATCAAGTTTGTTTACCTTTTTTTTCCTGGTATCGCCCGTTTCCACTGAGAAGACTTCTTTAAATAGTTTGTTCAACTCTTCGTAGACTTGTCGTTTCTTTGTGAGCTATCCTTCCTTCAGTCGAATTACCTGGTGTTTTACTATCGTCTTTCTTGTGATCTGGTTGTGAAGACGCTTTGGTTCAGACCTAGCCTTTGATGCTATGTCATTCTCAAAATATGGCTCAGCCTGTGTGTGTGTGTGTACTCACCTAGTTGTACTCACCTAGTTGTGGTTACAGGGGTCGAGTCATAGCTCCTGGCCCCGCCTCTTCACTGGCCGCTACTGGGTCACTCTCCCTGCGCCATGAGCTTTATCATACCTCTTCTTAAAGCTATGTATGAGGCCTGCCTCCACTAAATCACTTCCTAAACTATTCCACTTCCCGACCACTCTGTGACTGAAGAAATACTTCCTAACATCTCTGTGATTCATCTGAGTCTTCAACTTCCAACTGTGTCCCCTTGTTGCTGTGTCCCATCTCTGGAACATTCTGTCTCTGTCCACTTTGTCAATTCCTCTCAGTATCTTATATGTTGTTATCATGTCCCCCCTATCTCTCCTGTCCTCCAGTGTCGTCAGGTCGATTTCCCTTAACCTCTCCTCGTAGGACATACCCCTTAGCTCCGGGACTAGTCTTGTTGCAAACCTTTGCACTTTCTCGAGCTTCTTCACGTGCTTGGCTAGGTGTGGGTTCCAAACTGGTGCTGCATACTCCAGTATGGGCCTAACGTACACAATGTACAGGGTCCTGAACGATTCTTTATTAAGATGTCGGAATGCTGTTCTTAGGTTTGCTAGGCGCCCGTATGCTGCAGCAGTTATTTGGTTGATGTGCGCCTCAGGAGATGTTGCTGGTGTTATATTCACCCCAAGGTCTTTTTCCTTGATTGAGGTTTGCAGTCTCTGGCCCCCTAGGCTGTACTCCGTCTGCGGTCTTCTTTGCCCTTACCAATCTTCATGACTTTGCACTTGGTGGGGTTGAACTCCAGGAGCCAATTGCTGGACCAGGCTTGCAGCCTGTCCAGATCCCTTTGTAGTTCTGCCTGGTCCTCGTCCGACTGAATTCTTCTCATCAACTTCACATCATCTGCAAACAGGGACACTTCGGAGTCTATTCCTTCCGTCATGTCGTTCACACATACTAGAAACAGCACTGGTCCCAGGACTGACCCCTGTGGAACCCCACTCGTCACCGGCGCCCACTCTGACACCTCACCACGTACCATGACTCGCTGCTGTCTTCCTGACAGGTATTCCCTGATCCATTGTAGTGCCTTCCCTGTTACCCCTGCCTGGTCCTCCAACTTTTGCACTAATCTCTTGTGTGGAACTGTGTCAAACGCCTTCTTACAGTCCAAGAATATGCAATCTACCCACCCCTCTCTCTCTTGTCTTATTGCTGTCACCCTGTCGTAGAACTGCAGTAGGTTTGTGACACAGGATTTCCCGTCCCTGAAACCGTGTTGGCCGCCGTGTGTGTGTGTGTGACATACATACAGAGAAAGAAGAACGGTGTTACTAGAGGAAACATTAATTAATCTGCCCTCTAGTGCTTACCTTCAGTAACAACAACCTGTCTCCCTCAGGCAGTTATCACGACACTTCCGTTCATCTTGCTTCAGATACACGCATTCGGGGCGTAGTTTAATTTCTAAATTTTTCAGCCGCGCTTCTGATCATCACTATCAACATATGTACGTGATGTGTTTTTATTTGAATATCTGATCAACACACTCCAGTGTGTGCGTGCGTTCATGCGTGTGTGCGTGCGTGTGTGTGTGTGTGTGTGTAATTGTGACAAAGCATAATTTTACATATTTCTTTGTCATTATTAAGATCAAGTTCTAAATTAAATTCATACAAACGTATTTTTTCCCTCTTTAATTCTAGTCCAATTTACCTGCATAAAAAAAAAATCTTTACGACTGCCTTAAATTCCCTTGCATTTTTAATTTCTTGTTTTTGTTTTCATTTTCCTGTTAATTTTCTTACCTTATAGTTTTCTCAACATTGAATTTGATGCGCCAGAAAAGGACCCTTATTGAAAAATAAGACATATGGCGACACTTGGGTATCTTTATTGCCAAAACGTGTTGCACATGAACTCATTTACAGGCTAGAGCTGCCTTACTAACACCTCTAAGGCCATCACCCACAACAGTCTGCTAACACCTAGCTAAGAATTTCCTATTAGGTAAAAAAAAGGTGAATGGAGGGGGGTAGCAGATGTAACGAGGCTTGCCCCCCACTGTTCGAAACACTCAAGACCCAGGTGCTTCGTTTGTGAGCTGAAGGCTTTATCACTCTAAGAACCAACTTTTTTTTTGTATTGAGCTAATAGGTACAAGGTAACTCAGTCGAGACAATTTTTGGGCTGGTGTAAGCAAAGTTTGTTTTGATGACGTTCAATGGCGGTGTTTGAGGCAGGGCTGGTAGAGTGCACTTTCACCTGTGGGAGGCGACACATGTCTTTTGAAGCTGTAAAAAATAACATACGACATGGAAGGCCATATACGAGTTCTAACTATTTGGGAAAAATTTGTGGTGTTGTTGCCGGGGAAGATAACGAAGGTGATACAGAATAGTGGGTGGATACGAGGCAGCGAGGTCGTTGCTGTGTGCCTAGTGGTAAAACATTACAAACAAGGCTGTGGTTGGGTCTGTGTATGGCCTACTGCCCACACGAGTGAAGAAAGGACACTGGTCACAGAACAAGCATATTTTATTGGAACAACGTTTCGCCCTACACAGCGAAACGTTGTCCCAACAAAGGCTTAATGTTTCTGTTCTTCACCGTGACTGGTTATGTAGCCTGAATCGACCGAACGTTTATTGTTGATTTGTCCTTAGTGATAAATACTAGTGCTGTGTAGTGATGTTTTGTTCGTCAGGACACCACACACACTCTAGCCTCCTTGGATTGGCTTTAATCGCTTCGTGTGTAAAGCGAATTTCATTGTTTTAACACGACTGATGAAAGTTTTCCTGCCTTTAATGATTCAGCAAGGGTACTACTGGTGTTAGGTTACAGGAATTTTAAAAGCTGATAAGCATTTGTTTTATCGCCTGGCACAAGCGGGAGTGTTGCATTTTACGAGTAAATTGTCAGTAAACACATCTTGTGGTACACTGTCAAACCTGACCTAGCCTATGTTGACATAGCCCTCTTGACCATATTTGATTCTCCTAGCTTAACTAAATCCTCACGACCGTATTTAATTCTCCTTAAAGTAATTGAACCTAGCCTAACTTTGCCTAACCTAACCTAATCTAACTTTACCCTCATGGCCGTCTTCATTTTTCTTAACTTTAAATAATTTAATGCAACCTAACCTAATCTCTGTACTGCATTTCAGTCTTCTAAATTAACCTAACCTGACACAAAAATGAAGGCAGACTGCAGCAAGCCTACTGGTCCAGGCTAGGCAGTTTAATTCGCACCCACTCATGTACCAGTCCTATAAAGCTATCCGAAGATCATGCCTCAGTGAGTCTGCTCATCTACAACTCTTCTTTGCTAAATCAATATGTACTTCCCAATGTCGTTTCTCAATCTAAATTTCTCCAACTTGAATCCATTGCTGCGAATTATGTCTTGGTTAGATATTTTTTTTCAATATACTGTGTATTTCTTCTTTATTCCTGTTTTCCATTTGTGCACTTGAACCTAACCTAACCTTGGTAGTAACTTGATCTAACTTAATCTAACCCTCCCTCTTACCTTATCCTAGCATTCATTACCTAGTCTGCCCTAAACTAAACCCTTCTTTATGATTGAGGTTCAAGTGTCAATCTGATCATATCATTGATGACATAGCCAGTGTAACAGCATTAAGGTATAATTTAACCTGATCATACTGACACGTTGATGTACATGTTTCTCCTTTGGTCACGTTAAGTTCTCTTAGGTCTGGATAGCTAGATTTTTTAGTATCATGTTGAAGCTTTATTATTCTGTTTTCCAAACCCATTTTTAGTGTTGAACCTGAAATTTAGTGGCGCACAATTGTTTTCAGCTGAATTTAAGTGTCTGTAATAATATAATATCTTTATTTTTACAAGTACATGTACAAGGTATACAGGCCTAGTTGACATCAATGACATACTACTATATAGAAAGCCGCTTGTTATGCTGAGCATTTCAGGCAAATTAGGTCAGTTTTGTCCCAGGATGCGACCCACACCAGTCGACTAACACCCAGGTACCCATTTTATACTGATGGGTGAACGTGGACAACAGGTGTCTTATGGTGTCTAGATTGATTATTCAATAATTCACTGTCAGTCTCGAGGAATTTGAAAAATCTTAATTGCCTAGGCGATCAGTGATTACCTATTGATTCATAGAGACGCGGGAATGTCACCATGATTGTTAAGTATTTTAATTAAACAAGTTTCACATTGTTTTTTTTTTCAGATCAAAGATATTTTTTATACACTAATCATGATTGGAGGAATTATTACGTTAGAATGTAAGATGGCTGCTGCTTATTTTTTTTTTTTTTTTTTGTAAGAATGATGACTTCCGAGTGCTTCTTCATGTGAAGTATTCTTCAGAAAATCTAACTACACCCACCCACCCCCTTTTCTCTGTATTAAACTGAAGCCACTGACTGGCGAAGCGTTTCCAGAATAGATACCTAAATGTTGCCCAAGTGACTCATTTATCAACTTGTCGGTTATATCTAAACCATTTATTCACACCCGCGAGACAAAAGTTGTTTTTTCACATATATTAAAAGCACACATGCAACGCCACACCCGGGTAGTAAAGCGAAAGTCGAAAAATTTAACCTTCATCACTAAAAAAATGGCGACGTTCTGAGATTAAATTACCGAGTTGCAAATTATAATGTTTATTCTGCGGGAAGATATGCTCACTGAACGTGACCCACGTAATGTTTTCAGGTAACAAACAGAATAACTTTGTAGAACAGCAAGTCCATAAACCGAGTTCAGTCAAAGATTCAATTCTTAAAGTCTGAAATAAACGAAAGGATGAGTGGATGGTCAGGTGAGGCTACAGGTTCATTCAATAGATGACATTCACTATGATTGCTGTCGAAATTCATCGCCGGGAGAATAAGATAAACTGTTGAAGGTTACATCAAGCAAACAATGATTCTGCATCCAGTAAGCTTTTAGATGACATCAGCAACGATAAATCAAAGATTTAGACTTCAAGTGAGGTGCACGGATGCTAGTCATCACACGGTGAAGAAGAATGTCGCAAGAATATGTTATCAAGATCTGTAGATGAAAACTGTTTTTTCTCTGCTTCAGGTCTGTCCTGTTTTCACTGACACTGTACCTACGACAAAGACGTGCAAGATTTGAAGGACGAGTCTTCTGAGAATGTAATTACCCACAAGGTATGGTAAAGAGCCTATATATGGGTATGAGGCCAACTGGTCTGAAGAATTCCATCATCGCCTAAGGAGGCGTGTTCTTGTGATGCAAGAGTGGAAAAAGAAGCAAGGGCAGGTCCTGCTGAACAGTTTGAATCCGCATTGTTATTCACATTTGCTGCTTGTGAACTCTCCTCCCCCCCCCTCAACAGGTTGTGCTACCACGAAAAACAAGACATAGTTGAGTGATGTAGTATGTGTTGAATTTCTAACTACAGTGTAACGGTAAACATTCCTAGCAGTCAAGTGCTTATTGGGAGATCGTCTTTACCTATAGCGATCAATGAGGAAACTGATGTTAATTATTCCTCACCAAGTGGCATGTATCATTGACAAACCTCGGATGTCACAGTATCAAAGTTATAAGTGATGACACCGATACCTTTATATTGTAAGTGCATTACTCAGCAGAGAACCAGCCGACCACATCAGTTTGGATGGAGCACACACGTCAAGGATATTCTTCATTTAACACAGGTGATAGTTGACAAACGGACATACAACTCCTCAACTGCTGTTAGCCGTTGTCTGAAGAGTTTCACCAGCACCAAACTTATACTTTTGCTCGGCTCATGCTAGAGCTGGCATTTTAATAGAGTTTCTGGCTTTAGCTTAGTCTTCACCACGTTATCCAAAAGTAGAACTAGTGGTAACCATAAGTTGAGCCACTGGTACACACAACTCTGTGAACAGCAGTGACGTGGAGTGAATTCCATGCCATTATTTCAAGAGGATATGTTTTCGTTTGATCTTATTTCATGAAGGCAGTGGAAGAGGGAGTGGAGGGTAGGGAGAGAGACTTCTGCTTTGCTGTCCTTTGAATCAAACATGTAGATAATACATGATAGTCCTTAATTTACATAAAAGCATATATATCCCATCCCAGGAAGTAGCCTCAGTGCTACATGTCTTAGCAATGTACTGTCATGCTACCCTTCACATAACTCGAAGGTAACTCCACCACAGCGACTGTTTACTCTCGTTCATCAGTAAACATGGGAGCATCTAAGATACCTCTTATCTACCTACACACCTGATATCACTCGTAGAAAGATTTAAGCAGTTTTGCTCCTGCATTACCTTGGATGTCAGCACACAGCAGCAGTACAACAATTAGCGTAGTACGTTACTGTCCAGGGTGCCAGTCCCGGTGACTGTCCAGGGTGCCAGTCCCGGTGACTGTCCAGGGTGCCAGTCCCGGTGACTGTCCAGGGTGCCAGTCCCGGTGACTGTCCAGGGTGCCAGTCCCGGTGACTGTCAGGTGCCAGTCCCGTGACTGTCCAGTGCCAGTCTGTGACTGTCCAGGGTGCCAGTCCCGGTGACTGTCCAGGGTGCCAGTCCCGGTGATGTCCAGGGTGCCAGTCCAGGTGACTGTAAGGTGCCAGTCCGGTGAGCGTCAGGGTGCCAGTCCGGTGATGTCAGGGTGCCAGTCCCGGTGACTGTCCAGGGTGCCAGTCCCGGTGACTGTCCAGGGTGTCAGTCCCCCCCGGTGACTGTCCAGGGTGTCAGTCTCCCGGGTGTCTGCCCCTTCCCACGTAGCTGTTCCCACTACAGATCATTTACTGTCAATACACGACAGTTGTTCCTCTCTGCTGGTAGCCTGGTACCCCCGAGTGTGTACTCCAATCCCTGGCATATTCTCCTTTTCCACTCTTTACAATAGTTATTCTTGAATGAGTTTAATAGCGTAGAGGAGGAAGGAGGGAGGGGGAGATAGGGTAGGGTAGGGTAAGGAAGTTGTGAGAATGGAAGGGTAGTGGCAGGCGGGGAGGTAACGGGGCGACTGTGACCTTCATAGTATTATCTAGACAAGTACAGCTTACATAGTGAAAGGTGTTTGTCCTTGTCATACTTCCTTCTCTCTCTCTCTATCTATTTTTATGCCTCCCTTTGTCCTTCCCTCCCTCCCTCCCTTCGCTAGGCTATCATATTCTTTGCTGTCACAGTTGACCTCTGCACTGGAAATAAGTCACTCTGACTTTTTTGGGTTATCCTAGGTTCTCTACACATATGCTGCTATGTATGATAATGTATGTAAATGTATTTGTGTATACCTGAATAAACTTACTTACTGTAAACAGTTGACAACTTTTCCAGCTCTACACTCCAGTATCTCTTATAAATTAGTAAAATATGAAGAAATTCCTCATTCATCCACATAATTATATACTACTTTACACTCGCATGATGAGAGATGAATTTACACCTAACTTTATTTTAAACCTCCAATAAATTTTCAATTATATCAAATGAAATATATTTTCTAAGTGTGCATTTACTGCACACACACACACACACACACACACACACACACACACACACACACACACACACACATATATATATATATATATATATATATATATAATTATTACCCCAAGTGTCCCAGGCAGATAGAGTAAGTCAGGTCACCAGTACGTAAATCTTCACAAATGTTTATATTAAAGTAGAAATCACATTATGTTTACCACTGTTAATGGATATATAATATGCACAAATATTTTTTTTTTTTTTTTGCCAATGGTAATTGGTCTTATACACAAAGAATTGAGGTCAAGTGAGCAGAAAAGTGGCTATTATTCCAGGTCACTGTTTTGTACAACACATTATGTTAATCGATGCCTTGATTGTCATCTGGATCTAATTAAACTAATATATATATATATTAAACTGAGAGAGATACTCATAGCAATAAGTCAAGCTTTGTCAGATTAATAAATATTAATATAATCCCTTGAATGAGCGATCCATTATGCTTCGCTTACCTGTCCTCAGGTCAGGTTAGGTAAAGTTTGTTAGGAAACAAGTGTCATGGAACAAGTGTTTCCTGACGCGGGTCTTAGTCATATGATGAGCCGCAGCTGGAGCTTTTGGTCATCTGACCGAGGCCTTCCACTGGCTTACCCCTCCACCCCTCTGAAAATTAAGGTAATAATTATAGCCAGTTTTTATACCTGTCCTCAGTGTAGAGTTAAGAATGATGGGAAACTCATGATCTCAGCTCAATTTAGCTATATAAACTATATATACACTGGGTAACATAACCCAAATGAACCCAACCTTGACTCACCTCACCTAACATAAAAATACCTATTTCCCTCATTTATTACATGTAAATTTATTATTGCGATTTATTTACCGGATGTTTTTATTCGCTTCATGTTTATTGCATAATAAACTTACGATATGTAGATACGACGATAGACATATATTTACTAGCTACTGTCGGCCGTAGAATTTTAACAATGGCTAAGATATTAAGTAAGGTGTATATTGTGCCTGAGATGTCTGCCATAAATGTTGAGTGCAAGAGCAATCATAATATATATTAATATCTCTGCCTCTCTCTCTCTCTCATATATATATATATATATATATATATATATATATATATATATATATATATATATATATATATATATATATATATATATATATATATATATATATATTAATCATTAGTTATTATCTCAGGCACAGTACACATCTTAGTATCTTAGCCATTGTTAAAATTCTAATCTTTATTATTTTTATGTGTGACAGTAGGTAGTAAATATGTCTCTGTCTTCGTATCTACATAAGACATCTTAAGTTTATTCTGCAATAAACATGAAGCAAATGGAAAACACCCGGCTAAATAAAACGCAATAATAAATTTACAAGTAAGAAATGGCTAAATTAAAATTGTGTATTAAAGGTTGTTTTATTGTTTTTTTATTTGTAATTAGATGAGTAATTTTTTTTATTGTAAATTTGCAATTATATAATGAGTAAAAATTTATTTTGTAAATTTTTAGTAAATTTAGAGTTATAGATAATGAGTAATGTTTTTTGTAAATTCACAATTAGATAATTGAGTATTTTTTTGATAAATTGCTATGAGTTGTTATCCCTAAGTCAACAATTAGCTTATTTCAGAGCCAACACCACCCCCAGGATGCTACCCACAAGTCGATTAAGTCCTGGGGGGGCTTATATAAACAGCTAGGTGAATAGGGAAGGGGGGGGAGGGCAGCACCTGTAAGGACGTTTTGCCCTGTGCGTCTCGCCCATCTCGTTAATCGAACCCTGGTTACTTTCAGTTTTGATCAGATCGCTCTGCCACTTGGCTACGGGTCACCTTCTAATACACCAAATGTAAATTAAATCATTTAAATGTTATAGTAGCGTCAGTCACCGAGTTTTAGCTTAAGATTTCAGACCAAACTTTCAAAGACTGATATCTTGCTTCACAGACTGATATCGTGTTTCACAGACTGATATTTTAATAATAATGTTTGTTGTTGATTCGCCGGTACCTCCCGGCCCGGGTCTTTTCCAGATGGTGACCCGGCCTTTCCTCAAAATTTTGATAGTTGTAACTTGCTCAGCTATCAAAACTTTGGGGCCCAGTCTCTGGACCCATTATGTACCTCTGTAATCTTTTGACTACCGCCCACAGGATGGGTATGGGGTGCATAATAAAGATATTAAACTGACTTGGCTCCCTGTCTTGGGAGTGTCTGAGACCTATGTTTATATTTATGTGGCTATTTTTAAAACCCTTATTTGAACACCTGGGAACACATGTTTACATATTGATATGTTTCATATATTACAAGGCAATTCAGAACACTTGTTAGTGTTATCATAGTGAATTATAGTTCTAATCAGGATTATAACTGTGTTCCATGTGACATTTAAAGTTGATAAATTAGACACATGTGCAACACTTGGGTATCTTTATTAAGGAAACGTTTCGCCACACAGTGGCTTCATCAGTCCATACAAAGGAAAATGGTGAAGAACAGGATGAGTTTGAGGTAATCAGTCCCTCAGCCTGGAGTCGGTGTAATCAGTCCATCGACATTTATTGACATTTAAAGTTAAATGGAATGATATGTAATAGAATATGGATGGAGGGAAGGGCAGGCAGAAACACTGAAGGAGTTACTAAGGAACAAGACTAATGTCTGATCCTGAGTACCCGTCACGTTTCATATTATTTATCATTTATTACATTGTGTAAAACTTTCCTCTCTCTCACTCATTCCATCCCACCCTCCATCTAGCGCACTGTTTATCTTCACTACTCCAGACAGTGTGGAGGTCACAGTAAGGGCAGCTTGCTCAGGGCAGCCTCAGGTTTTCCCAACGTGAAGCAGCAGACACCCCAGCGTCTCTGCATGGGTAACCCCTTACCCTTGAAGGGTCATTGCACCCGTGGGTAGTATGTGGTTCACCTTTCTTTCAGCGAGGGTGTCCTCATGCCGGTAACTGACTCTTTTATATTAAACAAAATTGGATATACAGCATTGTGCTGCTACGCTGTTCTGTATGACAATCACACAGTGGAAACAAAGGCTAGCTATGTTATCCTTGTCGTATTCCATCACGTAGGATGATGTCCATACAAGGTGTTGAAATCTGTCAACCCGAACTGGGAGACTGCGCTAATGTCAGCCTGAACTGTGAGACTTCAGTAGTGCCAGTCTTAGTTGGGAGACTTCAGTAGTGTCAGCCTGAACTGTGAGACTTCAGTAGTGCCAGTCTTAGTTGGGAGACTTCAGTAGTGTCAGCCTGAACTGTGAGACTTCAGTAGTGCCAGTCTTAGTTGGGAGACTTCAGTAGTGTCAGCCTGAGCTGGGAGACTTCAGTAGTGTCAGCCTGAGATGGGAGACTTCAGTAGTGTCAGCCTGAGCTGGAAGACTTCAGTAGTGTCAGCCTGAGCTGTGAGACTTCAGTAAGACAATGAGGATATCATCAAGCATTTCAGCAAGGATTCATCAGCTACGGCAGCCTTGAAGGTTTCCTTGCAGTAGAGCTGGAGTTACTACTACTTGGGAACTACCATCTCTCAGAATAACCTGTCCCATACACAGCAGAAATTGATTTTTTAATGAAGATGTCTCCATCACCCCAGAGCGATTCACTTTGACTCTCTTGAGTTTTCCTGGGAAATTTATACACGTTAATCTATGTATGATAATTGTACGTATGTGTACCTGTACTTAAATAAACTTACTGTTGAAGCTTGAACAGGAGGCTCTCACAGCCTTTGTCACAATAGATAGTGAAAGAATCATTATTTTACTCCACCGTCAGTCATTCTTTACCAGTAAATACTAAAATAACCTGGTCTGAACATCAATTTAAGACTCTTCTCAAAAACCACCTACTCACCCTAAACTAAATACTCTATACTCAATTCAACCGAAAAATCTCCCAATTACCTAAATCTTAAAACTTCAAAACTAGACTCCCAAAGTTCATACATTAATAAATACAACATTATAGTATAAATACCTGCCCCCCCCCCCCCCACACCAAATTGTAGCATTCTCATACTGTAAACTACTTCAACAACGCTCAGTGTTATTTTCCCATAATATAATTCCAGTATTTACTATTGATATAACCAGCCTACAAAAATCTTTCACCTTGTCACAATGTAATATCCTCATATTGTAATTTAAGTAAACTTATTATCTGCTATAAATAAAAAACTAATGTTTACCTATAACAAACATGATCAATTTCTCTAGTATTAAGTAGCCTATAAGCCATTAGATTTAGTCTGCCCATAATGCCATGGCATGATAGTGGCTCTCCTTGCACTGCAATTCATAATTGTAATTACAATATCTCGATGTAAACTTGCAATGAAATAAAAATATTATTATTATTATTATTATTATTATTATTATTATTCATTTGATGTTCTTTAAGCCAGTGGCATACAGACGTTGATCAGGAGCATGGATTGGTCTGTCCAGATTGTTTCTTCAGCATGACTTATCATGTCTGTCGTGACTTATTGTCATGTCTGTGTCATGACTTATTATCATGTCTGTGTCATGACTTATTATCATGTCTGTGTCATGACTTATTATCATGTCTGTGTCATGACTTATTATCATGTCTGTGTCATGACTTATTATCATGTCTGTGTCATGACTTATTATCATGTCTGTGTCATGACTTATTATCATGTCTGTGTCATGACTTATTATCATGTCTGTGTCATGACTTATTATCATGTCTGTGTCATGACTTATTATCATGTCTGTGTCATGACTTATTATCATGTCTGTGTCATGACTTATTATCATGTCTGTGTCATGACTTATTATCATGTCTGTGTCATGACTTATTATCATGTCTGTGTCATGACTTATTATCATGTCTGTGTCATGACTTCCTCAATAAAGATACCCAAGTGTTGCATATGTGTCTAATTTATAACTTGTCGGTTCTCTGAACCATTCATCTACATCATGACTTATTATCATGTCTGTGTCATGACTTATTATCATGTCTGTGTCATGACTTATTATCATGTCTGTGTCATGACTTATTATGTCTGTCATGACATTATCATGTCTGTGTCATGACTTATTATCATGTCTGTGTCATGACTTATTATCATGTCTGTGTCATGACTTATTATCATGTCTGTGTCATGACTTATTATCATCTCTGTGTCATGACTTATTATCATGTCTGTGTCATGACTTATCATGAGTAGAGTCAGAGTGCACATGCTGTGGATTCCATCTCACATTGGTCTTCAGATGCATGATAGAACTGATAGATTACAATCTTGGCTTGTCAGTTAGCAGTTTGAGAACAATAATACGAAAAGAACTTCAACTGAATTTTATTGACTTAAGACTCAGGGAGATTGACACCAGTCAGTCCATCTATCATCACTCTATCATGCAGGAGGAGCCACATGTCTATGGTGCATCCAACAAAATAAGCAGACTCTTGGATGTCACTACCGCCCGCCTCCGGCTGGGTTACAAGTATCTTTGGCAGGTTAAATCACCACCACCAGATGTAGACCAAACAAAATGTAAACTTTGTCAGTTGGATTATTGTCACACCCTGCGTCATTATGTACTGGAGTGCGATAAAATTAATGAATTCAGAGACAACTCACTCAGAAATATTCAAGATATGTCAAAGTATTTTATCCACAGTGGTATATTACAGACCATTCTGGAAAAATACCCTGACTTTGCTCCCTGTAAATAAAGCATTGTCACGTGTGTGTGTGTGTGCGTGTTAATTACCATTTTGTCCTATGCACATGTCGATTGAAGGCTGGGCCTGTTGTGTGTGCGTGTGTGTGTACTCACCTAATTGTACTCACCTAATTGTGGTTGCAGGGGTCGAGACTCAGCTCCTGGCCCCGCCTCTTCGCTGTCGCTACTGGGTCTCTGCTCTCCCTGCTCCATGAGCTTTATCATACCTCGTCTTGAAACTATGTATAGTTCCTGCCTCCACTATATCTTTCTCTAGACTATTCCACTTCCTGACTACTCTGTGGCTGAAGAAATGCTTCGTAACATCCCTTTGACTCATCTGAGTCTTCAGCTTCCAGTTGTGTCCCCTTGTTTCTGTGTTCCCTCTCTGGAACATCCTGTCACTGTCTACCTTGTCAATTCCCCGCAGTATTTTGTATGTCGTTATCATGTCTCCTCTGACCCTTCTTTCCTCCAGTGTTGTTAGTCCTATTTCCCTCAATACTCACCCCAAGGTCTTTCTCCTTTGCCGAGGTTTGTAGCCTTTGTCCGCCTAGCCTGTACTGTATGTACTGTATGTATATATGTGTGTGTATGTGTATGTGTGTATATGTGTATATGTAAGTGTGTATGTATATGTGTGTGTGTGACCCAACAATTAAAATTTGCACCAAGAACTCATTACAGTTGTGACCGGGTGTAGACTAGTGAATTGTTCATTGCTTTATAATTTGTTCATGATTGTAACCATGTATAAACGTAAGTAAGTAAATTTACTTACATGTTTCATTACCTTTGTAACTTGTGAGTTCATTACCTTTGTAGCTTGTTAGTTCATTACCTTTGTAACTTGCTCAGCTATCAAAACTTTGGGGTCCAGTCCCTGGACCCATTATGTACCTCTGTAATCTTTTGACTACCGCCCACAGGATGGGTATGGGGTGCATAATAAAGATATCAAACTGTGTCATGACTTATTATCATGTCTGTGTCATGACTTATTATCATGTCTGTGTCATGACTTATTATCATGCCTGTGTCATGACTTATTATCATGTCTGTGTCATGACTTATTATCATGTCTGTGTTAGTTAGTTTGATATCTTTATTATGCACCATACCCATCCTGTGGCGTAGTCAAAGATTACAGAGGCATAATGGGTCAGGGACTGGACCTCAAGTTGATGGCTGAGCAAGTTACAAGGTAATGAACTCAGATGGTCACAATCATGACAAGTTACAAAGGTATTTGCAGATACAGAGGTATATATAGGGTCCAGAGACTGGGCCCCAAAGTTTTGATAGCTGAACAAGGTACAATGGTCTGTGTCATGACTTATTATCATGTCTGTGTCATGACTTATTATCATGTCTGTGTCATGACTTATTATCATGTCTGTGCTGTCTCCTTCTTCCAATGAAAAGTTTATTATTGTTTTTAAATACGTAAAGACCTTCCAATTTACCGTATTTATTTGCTTGTTATCTCTTCTTTTATTAGTTTTACAAATAATAGGTGGTTAGTTTTGTTGATGTTTTGGTGTGAGTTTCGCTCAACGTTGAAGACTGGATGTTCTTAAGATTTTATACGATTTTGTATGACTTAATAGAGGTTTTCACAGAGCGAAACGTTGTCTCAAGATTAGCGTTTTCCTAACTTTTCTCTTTTTTTTCACTCGGGCTGCTATGTAATTTATTGTACTTATGTATGTAGCTCGTGTTACCCCTATAAGAATTCATGTGAAATTACTGGAAGCTGTTGTAGTGTGTAAGTTTATTTAGGTACAGGTACACATAAACAGTTACACAAATTATCATACATAAGTAACATGTGTAAATTACCTAGAATAACCCCCAAAAAAAAAGTCCGACGAAGTGACTTATTTCCACTGGGGTCATTGTACATCCAGTTGATGTTATGTATGTGAGCTTCTAGTGTGAGCGTCGCTGAAGCTCGTCTTAATCACACATATAATTTCACTGCTGTAGAAACAGTGTCGTGGGGGACTGGTGAAAGCATCTTAAACACTGGGAATCAAATAATAGTTATGTCTGCCATGCTCACTGCCTGGCTGCCCGTTTTCTGTTCTCGCAGCAGAAATTTTTGTCAGGAAAATGTAAAAAATTTCCTTGAAGTCTTTTTATATCTACTTCTAGGCTATGGGTTCCAACACTTTGCACTAAAAGTGGGGCCCTCTGTCTCATATATTTCTGTGGTGGTATATTATAATTTGTTATTTCTTCTGGATAAGTAGTACCTGGGTGTTAGCCCACTGTTGTGGGTAAGATAAGATTTTGTTAGGTTTTTTAACCCCGGAGGGTTAGCCACCCAGGATAACCCAAGAAAGTCAGTGCGTCATCGAGGACTGTCTGTCATATTTCCATTGGGGTCCTCAATGTTGTCCCCCAGAATGCGACCCACACCAGTCGTCTAACACTCAGATACCTACTTGCTTGCTAGGTGAACGGGGACAGCAGGTGTAAGGAAACACGCCCAGTGTTTCCACCCTTGCTGGGGATCGAACTCAATATGTTAGGCGAGTGTTGCCTACCAGGTCATGGGACACCCAGCCTGGGGACACAAGATTGAAGAACCACAATGGAAATAAGACAGACAGTCCTCGATGACGAATTGACTTTCTTGGGTTATCCTGGGTGGCTAACAATCTGCGCTAAAAATCCGAACAAATCTTATCTTAACCTAACTTAACCTGGTGTCGCTGGTGTGTCCACCCCACAGTTCCTTTACCTGGAGTTTACCTGGAGAGAGTTCCAGGGGTCAACGTCCCTGCGGCCCGGTCTGTGATCAGGCCTCATGGTGGATTAGGGCCTGATCAACCAGGCTGTTACTGCTGACCGCGCACAGTCCAACATACGAACCACAGCCTGGCTGGTCAGGTACCGACTTTAGGTGCCTGTCCAGTGCCTACTTGAAGACAGCCAGGGGTCTATTGGTAATTCCCCTTATGTAAGCTGGGAGGCAGTTGAACAATCTTGGACCTTTGACACTTATTGTGTTATCTCTCAACGTGCTAGTGGCACCTCTGCTTTTCATTGGGGGGATGTTGCATCGTCTGCCTAGTCTTTTGCTTTCATAGGGAGTGCTTTTCGTGTGCAAGTTTGGTACTAATCCCTCTAGGATTTTCCAAGTGTATATAATAATGTATCTCTCCCGCCTGCATTCTAGGGAGTACAGGTTTAGGAACTTAAAGCGTTCCCAGTAATTGAGGTGGTTTATCTAGAATCCTTGGTTTCTTATGGTGTAACTGAACTCTTCACGGTATGGTGGAGTAAGTGAAGCTGGTCCACCCAGGTTCCTTTTATATCTCTTATTTCTCCCTGTTGCTTGTTGCCCACCATTCCTCTAGTTTCTCTCATGGTATGTCCCCGATGTGTCCTCAACAGTCAGGTCACCCTGTATATAGACTTGCCCCTCTTCAACACTGTATATAGACTTGCCCCTCTTCAACACTGTATATAGACTTGCCCCTCTTCAACACTGTATATAGACTTGCCCCTCTTCAACACTGTATATAGACTTGCCCCTCTTCAACACTGTATATAGACTTGCCCTCTTCAACACTGTATATAGACTTGCCCCTCTTCAACACTGTATATAGACTTGCCCTCTTCAACACTGTATATAGACTTGCCCCTCTTCAACACTGTATATAGACTTGCCCCTCTTCAACACTGTATATAGACTTGCCCCTCTTCAACACTGTATATAGACTTGCCCCTCTTCAACACTGTATATAGACTTGCCCCTCTTCAACACTGTATATAGACTTGCCCCTCTTCAACACTGTATATAGACTTGCCCCTCTTCAACACTGTATATAGACTTGCCCCTCTTCAACACTGTATATAGACTTGCCCCTCTTCAACACTGTATATGTATAGACTTGCCCCTCTTCAACACTGTATATAGACTTGCCCCTCTTCAACACTGTATATAGACTTGCCCCTCTTCAACACTGTATATAGACTTGCCCCTCTTCAACACTGTATATAGACTTGCCCCTCTTCAACACTGTATATAGACTTGCCCCTCTTTTGCTGGGTGTAGACTAATAGATTGCTCATTGCTTTATAATTTGTTCATGAGTGCAACCATGTACAGACGTAAGTAAATTTACTTACATGATTCATTACCTTGTAACTAGTGAATTAATTACCATTGTACCTTGTTCAGCTATCAAAACTTTGGGGCCCAGTCTCTGGACCCTATATATACCTCTGTAATCTGCAAATACCTTTGTAACTTGTCATGATTGTGACCATCTGAGTTCATTACCTTTGTAACTTGCTCAGCCATCAAACTTTGAGGTCCAGTCCCTGGACCCATTATGTACCTCTGTAATCTTTTGACTACCGCCCACAGGATGGGTATGGGGTGCATAATAAAGATATCAAACTAAAAACTAACCTCTTCAACACTGTATATAGACTTGCCCCTCTTCAACACTGTATATAGACTTGCCCCTCTTCAACACTGTATATAGACTTGCCCTCTTCAACACTGTATATAGACTTGCCCCTCTTCAACACTGTATATAGACTTGCCCCTCTTCAACACTGTATATAGACTTGCCCCTCTTCAACACTGTATATAGACTTGCCCCTCTTCAACACTGTATATAGACTTGCCCCTCTTCAACACTGTATATAGACTTGCCCCTCTTCAACACTGTATATAGACTTGCCCCTCTTCAACACTGTATATAGACTTGCCTTTACGTGATTATTTCCCTGGGTTGAGTTTTCTTAACCAATCTCGGGAGCTCCATGAGCAGCCGCCTCCACCTGGTGAGGGCTGGGTATTTTGACTGTACAGTAGGTAGACAATCACTCATACAAAATAACTGAGAACTGCTCACAGTGTATATAATGTATGTCTCAACAATATACCTTATCTTCCTGGATCAAATATTGAATTTAGTGCCCAGCAGTAACAGCCTGGTTGATCAGGCACTGATCCACCATGAGGCCTGGTCACAGACCGGGCCTCATGGTGGCGTTGACCCCTGGAACTCTCTCCAGATCTTGCAGAACCTAGGCAAGGCGGACCGATCTTTCAGATCTAATGCCAGCAAGTTGTAGTAAAACACTTAGGACATTTTATTTTGGGGTCATCAAGGTCACAATTATTATTATAATCAAATAGAAGTGCTAAACCACAGGGGTCATACAGCGCTGCTCAAGGTCACAAGAGGGAAACGTTTCCATAATGAAGTCTTAAAGTGTTTTCTCACTTGTCTTACCCACAATATCGATCATATAAGCGCCGATCTTCATGCCTGTGCTTCAGATTCTTCAAGACTACGGTGCTCATCACAAACTCCAAGGCTGAGGGACTGATTACCTCGTCTTTTGTATATCCTACAGTCTTCCCATTATGTCCTTGAATTTGTATTGATAAAGCCACTGGATGGTGAAACGTCTACAATAAAGATACCCAGATGTTGCACATGTGTCTAATTCATCTTGTTGATATTGTATATCATTCATGTTCATCTTTTAATTTACTTCTGTCTTCACTGCCTCCGTGTGTTGTCTTGGTAATTTTCCAGTATATAGCACAAGGCTGTCTTTCTCAAGCTAAAACCGTCGGTTTGAGGCACGAGGGCTCCATACGAATTTTCAAGAAAGTAGAATACGATCTGTAAGAAAAAAAAAAAAAGCTGCCACATATTCCAATTGTCAGACTGAGTGTGGGTGAATAAATCACCTCAAATTACAATTGAAGATTTGGCATAAAAAAAATCAACTTATGAATTCGGATTTAGTCCTGTTATGATACTACAAACATCCCATTGTTCCTTTGTAGGTTTTGTGAGTTTTATGAAGTTTACTGCTTTCTTAGGAGTAAGTGAGCCATGTGTAAATATACGTTGTGGGATATATCTAGGAAGCAGATAAATAATTTCTAGCAATTTGGATTTATCCTTGATGCTATTTGAATATTCTACTATCAACCCATCTCTTATAAGACATTGTTACTGTATATTCATATGAAAAGCTAAATCTGTTAGGGTCATACAGCGATTTAGGAATGGAAGACAATCAGGTTAGATGCAAGGGAAGTGAGGGTAGTGCCAGTGCTTTGGACCAAGAGCTACTTCTCATCATCAAGGCACTGCCTTTGAAGGGTGCTGGAGAAGAAACGAAATATTTTACACCAGAAGCGGGTGTTGGTCGCCTAGTGTAAGTTACGACTGGTGGAGGATAAACTGGTGGAGGTTGGAGAGGTGTGGGGGGAGAGGGAGAGAGGACGGAATACGGTCAGCGACCATTATATTTTTTTTATTAAGTAAATCTGGATACATTAGCAGTGTATCCAGTTAAAGAGTGGGAACAACATCTGTTTTCCCTTTCACATTCCCTCAGGCATGATGGAGCATATACACAAATAAATCGCAGATATAGAAGAATAACTTAATGTTGACGTGTGTGACTAGTTAATGGTCCAAATCCGACCGAAACGTCACTATAAGTTTCATTCTTCTGTGGGTTATTTGTGCATTGTTCCAGTCACAATATTGTGCCTTTTTATTCTTTATGGAGCACATACTAAGTGTTGAAATCTATCATCAGCCTGAAGAACAAAATTTTATTAGGCAAATAAGGATAATGTCAAGTGTTCCAGTAAGTGTTCACCAGCTACAGTGCCTTGAATGGTTACTAGAGTGGGGGAGAAAGATGGAGGGATATAGAGTGAGGAGTGAAGTAAGGAAAAAGTGAGGAATATGGAGTGGGGAGTGAAGTAAGGAAGAAATAGGGAGGGCTATAGTGGGCACACAGTGAGGTGTGTACACATGTGACTCCTACTGCTGCCTCAGTCATACTAGTATATCCTTCCATATCCCAACTCATACATCCTAACCTACAAATGAGGGTAATGAAAAATGAAATAAGAAAATATATTTAATACTTTCAAAATATCACAGAATAAACAAGGACAACATGAAACAAATTAACTAAGGAAAACTATAACAAAAGGAACATACAGCACATTATATATGATATAAGCAAATACACCATTGTAATATTACAACCCGTGTATATAACAAGCACATACATGACTGTAATATTACAACCCGTGTATAACAACCAAATACGTATAGTAGAACCTCTGTATGTATTCGGTATTAATTGGTTCCTGAGAGTGTTCTGAATATTGAATTTTTTTTGAATACTGGATCAATTTTTTCCATAGGAAATAATGTAAATTGGATTAATTCTTTCCAGACCCCAAAAGTTACTCTTCACAAACCATTTTTAAGTCAGAATATTGGTTAATTAAACTTGTAAAATAACATGTACAAGTACTTTTTATTGCGCCTTTATATTTTATTATATAAAATACAGCAGATGTTGACATGCCATATTCCTTGACTAAGTCAACAAGATGTTTTCCATTTTCGTGGTTTGATATAAGTTCCTTTATTTTAGTTCAATCTTAGTTCTTACAGTTTTTCTTCTAGTTTTTTCCTTCATTATTCTTATTCGGGGCCATGATCACTTATTTTCAATATTAAAATAAAAATAACACAAAGTTATACAAAAATAACAGAATCAAAAGAGATCAAAAAGCAGCGTCGTTCCGAATATAATGACATTTGCGAATATCGGTACTTTTTTCCTCGAAGTTTTTCCGAATAGTACTGGATTTTACGAATAAAGGTGCATCCAAATACAGAGGTTCTACTGTACACCACTAATATCACAGTATGTGTGTAACAAGCAAATATACACCATTGTAATATCACAACACATGTGTAACAAGCAAATACACCACTGTAATATCACTGTTGTACCACAACATTCATATAAATTTTATACGTACTTTATATTCTTTTTTAAATCTGTGCAAACATGTGCAATACCTTGTTAGCTTTTATCAAGAGACTCTCGTTAATGAAAATACGCAGGTGTTGTGCATCTGCCTTATCAACTTGACTGTATTGTAGACCTTTGACGTAATAACATGATCACAGGAAGCGCCTTTGCGCTTCCTGTGATCGTATTTCCTTGGACATCCTCCTCCTTTCTGTAACATTGCAAGCTCCTGATGTGTTAATTGCAACACAAAAGGCCTAGAGCTATCATTCAACTCCCCACGTACTAGTTTTGTATCTTGAATATCTTGTTTGCAATTTTTGCAATACAGTGGACCCCTGGTTATCGTAATTAATCTGTTCCAGAGAGTGTGACTAAACCCGAATTTAACAATTTCCAAATTCATTTTCCCCATAAGAAATAATGTAAATCCAATTGATCCGTTCCAGACACCCAAAAGTATTAAAAAAAAATAGTTTTTTACATTAAATATACATTTACCTACACAGAAAACAATGAGACAAAGAATAAAACAATAATAACCTGACACTTACCTTTATTGAAGACTTGTTGATGTATGGAAGATGGGAAGAGGGGAGAGGATGTAGTAGCTACTATTGTTTGGAAGGGGAATCCCCTTCCATAAAGACTTCAGGTACCAAGTCCTTTTCCGGGGTTACTTCCCTTTGTTTTTTAATGCCACTAGGACCAGCTTGAGAGTCACTGCACACCTGTGGCACTAAATATCTGTCCAGAGAGCTCTGTTTTTGGCGTCTCTTTAAAATTTCCCTAAAATGGGACACGAGATTGTCAATGGACATGTCGAAGACACAGCCTGTAACAGCTTTGTTAGGGTGATGTTCCTCCATAAATGTTTGCACCTCACTCCACTTTGCACAAATGTCCTTAATCTTTGAAGAAGGCACCTTCTTCCATCTCTCTTCCTCCTCCTCTGAAGCAATTTCCTGAGCTGTGGTATGTTGCTGTTCCAGATGAACATCTAGCAGCTCTTCAGTGGTTAGCTCTTCATTGTGGTCCTCCACCAACTCTTCCACATCCTCGTCACTCACATCCAACCCCATGGAATTCCCCAATGCCACAATACTTTCCACTACTGCCATAGGCTCCTCAGGGTCAGCCCCAAACCCTTCAAAATCCCTCTCTTGGACACATTCTGGTCACAATTTTCTCCAAGCAGAGTTCAAAGTCCTGGAAATCACTCCCTCCCAAGCCTTACCTATAAGGTTTATGCAATGGAGGATACTGAAGTGATTTTTCCAGAACTCTCTTAGGGTCAATGCAGTGTCTGAGGTCACATCAAAGCACCTTTGAAACAAACATTGCTTTGGTGTACAATTTTTTGAAGTTTGCAATGATCTGCTGGTCCATGGGCTGGAGAAGAGGAATGGTATTTGGGGGCAAGAACTTCACTCTGATGAAACGAAACCCCTCCACCATTTGGTCATCCAAGTCTGGAGGATGAGCAGGAGCATTGTCCATTACCAAGAGGCACTTGAGTTCCAATTTATTTTCCAGGAGGTATTTTTTCACACTGGGGTCAAACACCTCATTGAACCAATCAAGGAAAATTTCCTCGTGACCCATGCCTTACTGTTAGCCTTCCACATCACCCACATCACACACAAATTAGTCTTGGCGACACTGTTTTTCTTGAACACCCTGGGATTTTCAGAGTGATACACCAGTAAAGGCTTCACTTTGAAATCCCCACTAGCATTACTACAGAACATGAGAGTTAGCCTGTCTGTCATAGGCTTGTGTCCTGGCAGTGCCTTTTCCTCCTGCGTGATGTAGGTCCTCTTTGGCATTTTATTCCAAAAGAGGCCTGTTTTGTCACAATTGAACACTTCTTGGGGTTTGAATTGTTCAGCCTCTATGTATCCCTTGAATTCCTGCACATATCTTTCAGCCGCACATTTGTCAGAACTTGCAGCCTACTATCAGAGCTCTCTAGAAGTGGCATGCAACACTAGACTGCCTGATGACCATTAGGTGTACTATTGTGGTGCTCTGACTTCTCAGAAAAAAGGATGGGTGGCTGACTCGATTACCTTATTTTTTTTTTTTATTAACACATAGGCTGTTTCCCACCAAGGCAGGGTGGCCCAACAAAGAAAAACTTTCATCATCATTCACTCCATCACTGTCTTGCCAGAGGCGTGCTTACACTACAGCTACAAAACTACAACATTAACACCCCATCCTTCAGAGTGCTGGCACTGTACTTCTCATCTCCAGGAATCAAGTCTGGCTTGCCGGTTTCCCTGAAACCCTTCATAAATATTACCTTGCCTACACTCCAACAGCACATCAAGTCCTAAAAACCATTTGTCTCCATTCGCTCCTATCTAACACGCTCACGCACCTTGCTGGAAGTCCAAGCCCCTCGCACACAAAACCTTTACCTACCACCTCCCTCCAACCTTTTCTAGGCCGACCCCTACCCCACCTTCCCTCCACTACAGATTTATACACTCTCGAAGTCATTTTATTTTGTTCCATCCTCTCTATATGTCCAAACCATCTCAATGACCCCTCCTCAGCTCTCTGGATAATAGTTTTGGTAATCCCACACCTCCTCCTAATCTCCAAACTATGGATTCTCTGCATTATATTCACACCACACACTGCCCTCAGACATGACATCTCCACTGCCTCCAGCCTTCTCCTTGTTACAACATTCACAACCCATGTCTCACACCCATACAAGATTGTTGGTATAACTATACTTTCATACATTTCCCCTCTTTGCTTTCATGGATAAAGTTCTCTGTCTCCACAAGCTCCTCAGTGCACCACTCACCTTTTTCCCCTCATTAATTCTATGATTCACCTCATCCTTCATATACCCATCTGCTGACACATCCACTCCCAAATATCTGAACACATTCACCTCCTCCATACTCTCTCCCTCCAATCTGATATCCAATCTTCCGTTATCTAATTTTTTTATCCTCATCACCTTACTCTTTCCTATATTCACTTTTAATTTCCTTCTTTTACATACCCTACCAAACTCATCCACCGACCTCTGCAACTTCTCTTCAGAATCCCCCAAAAGCAGTGTCATCAGCAAAAAACAACTGTGACAACTCCCACATTGTGTTAGATTCTTTATCTTTTAACACCACACCTCTTGCCAACACCCGAGCATTCACTTCTCTTACAACTCCATCTATAAATATATTGAACAACCATGGTGACATCACACATCCCTGTCTAAGGCCTACTTTTACTGGGAAATAGTCTCCCTCTCGCCTACATACTCTAACCTGAGCCTCACTATCCTCTTAAAAACTTTTCACTGCTTTCAATAACCTACCTCCTATTCCATACATTTGCAACATCTGCCACATTGCCCCCCTATCCACCCTATCATATGCCTTTTCCAAATCCATAAATGCCACAAACACCTCTTTACCCTTATCTAAATATTGTTCACCTATATGTTTTACTGCAAACACTTGGTCTACACACCCCCTACCCTTCCTAAAGCCTCCTTGTTCATCTACTATCCTGCTCTTTGTCTTACTTTTAATTCTTTCAATAATAACTCTATCATACACTTTACCAGGTATACTCAACAGACTTATTCCCCTATAATTTTTACACTCTCTTTTGTCCCCTTTGCCTTTATACAAAGGAACTATGCATGCTCTCTGCCAATCCCTAGGTACCTTACCCTCTTCCATGCATTTATTAAGTAAAAACACTAACCACTCTAAAACTATATCCCCACCTGCCTTTAACATTTCTATCTTTATCCCATCAATCCCAGCTGTTTATCCCCTTTCATTCTACTCACTGCCTCACGAACTTCCCCCCCACTCACAACTGGTTCTTCCTCACTCCTATAAGATGTTATTCCTCCTTGCCCTATACACAAAATCACACCTTCCCTATCTTCCCTTGTCTGTGATAATATTTTTATCTATTACTCACATTCTCTCTAGCTGACAGGTAAATCATACCTTATTAAATCGACTGGTTCTCTGGTGTGGGTGTGTTTTGTTTATAATTCTGGCGTGTTAAACTTCTGTATATTTATATATGTTGTATCTCTCCAAGAGAGAACCCGCAATAATGGATTCAAGTTAGATAAGTTTAGATTTAGAAAGGATATAGGAAAGTATTGGTTTGGAAATAGGGTAGTTGATGAGTGGAACAGTCTGCCTAGTAGGGTTATTGAAGCAAGGACCTTGGGTAGTTTTAAATTTAGGTTGGATAAATTCATGAGTGAAAGGGGTTGGATTTGAGTGGGAATTGCACATGAGTAAATAAAATTATCAAAGCTTATTTCTTGGGTAG
The DNA here is from genome assembly GCA_009830355.1 of Cherax destructor. Classification (NCBI taxonomy): domain Eukaryota; kingdom Metazoa; phylum Arthropoda; class Malacostraca; order Decapoda; family Parastacidae; genus Cherax; species Cherax destructor. The sequence continues at coordinate 963,633 of WNWK01000056.1, forward strand.
CATTGAAAATTAGGTTGAACAAATATTCTGTTAGTGGGATGGAATGTGAAGGACTTGCCTAGTATGGGCCAACAGGCCTGCTGCAGTGTTCCTCCTTTCTTATGTTCTTATGTTCTTATAGTGATCTGAAGTTATTTCTGAGTCTAACTTCTATCCTTGGAGTGATTCTTGTGACACTGCTACTGGCCGTAGCTTGCTATGCAACTCAGTATTAGAGTTTACTATCTTGTTTATGACTCTTCAAACCTCAGTACAAAGAAAAAAGTTGTCTCCGATAAAGTTTGCTCTGCAACCTGTGTAAGAGTATTGGCCATCCCACAGTGTGATGGTCTGCAACTAAACCACAGAGCTGATGAGCTCACCAAAGCACGTGCTTTCAGAGAAGGTATGGGTTATGACTTTAGAATGCTGCTTGCAAGCAATGACAATTATACAGGCTAGTCCTGATAACAAGATTAAAAATCACAACATGATGGCTGGAACAACTCACAGCCAACCCAGAAACTGGAAATGACAAATAAACAGCTTTGTTTGTTCTTGGTCATTATCCTCACTTGATGAGGATCCAGGACCAACCTAAACGTCGTTGTTTTCATTTCCAATTTGTGATGTAATTTTAAATAGTTCTAATGACTGTGGGCAAACAATCATGATGTGACAATCAGCGGCCGGCACTGCATCTTATCCCAAGCTCGTTTTGTTGGCTTAAAGTGGTTAAAAGTCTTTCACAGCAGATTTTCGCTTGCAAGTCAATAACTGTTTTTCCCCTGATTATGTTCAAAATGATGAGTTCCAGAGGGATGAGACCTTAGCACCATATTGTTCCCAATTCCTGTCAGTGCGCTCTTCTCTGTTTTCTCATGGACTTTCTCTATGATAATTTTGTCTTCTCTTACACTGGACAGTCATCTGGGTACCTCATTGCAGCGCTGTTATCACTGCTTCTCATTTCTACAGGAAAAATGGCTTCAGGTTGTCAGTATTTAAGAGTATTCAGCAGTTCTTACACAGCGATCTATACCTAGAAAGGGGTTTTGGGGGTCAACGCCCCCGCGGCAGAGTCTGTGACCAGGCCTCGCAGTGAATCAGGGCCTGATCAACCAGGCTGTTACTGCTGGCCGCATGCAAACCAATATACAAACCAGTTCGGCTGATCAGGTACTGACTTTAGGTGTCTGTCCAGCACCATATTTCCTTCAATCCTTGTATTACAGCTTCTTTGAATTTATTTAAAAGACCTTAGGCTTCCTCGTCGATTATTGAGTGTCCTGAAAATATCACGTCCTTTTCTTTCTTTAATCAAGCCCCACTTAGGCTTTTGGCTGTCCTCGCCTCACTGCTATTGGTTGTGGAAGGCAGTTCTCTCACGACACATTGGTCACAGTGAACTCACCCGTGGTCATGTCATGGAGGGACGTCCTATTTCATTCTGCCAGGATTGCCAGGTCATACTGACAAATATCTTTTAATAGAAAATCCCATTTATGGAGGAGCTCACTGACTTTATTTATACTCAGAATCTCTTTCAATGCTCTGCTATGTTTACTCCGCCCTCCTCTCTGGAAGTAACAGCCTTGTTGCAAATTATATCCGTGGCTCTCTAAGTGGTTGATCTGTTGCACCAATGTGTATTTGTTAGTTTTGCACCTCCTTTTGTCATGCCTCTCTACCATGCAGAGCTGTATGACCATAATGGGCTGTTTATTTGTTAATGGTTCCAGGAATCGTAACCCACTTGACCCAATCCAGGCCCTAGTGTTTTTAGTGAATATTATATTATCATTATTATTACTATTATGATGGCTGGGATCTGAGAAGGACCTGCTTAACATGGGCCAGTGGAATTGCTGCATTGCTCCTACGTTCTCATATTCTTATTAATAATAATATCCCAATCAGCACCAAAAACTTGCACCAAGCATCACCTATTCTACAACATCTTAAAAACAAAGACTTACCAATAACAGAAAAATATCGATATAAATTATTTATGAGTGTAACAAAAGCAAAGCTAGTCTCCGGCCGTGGTCACCGGTGATTTTGCTCTTATGAACAGACGGGGTCTCCAGCCATGGTCACCAGTGATTTTGTCCTTATGAACATATTCCGTCGTGTACACAACTGGATATCCAGTTCCAGAAATCTATTATATGGTTGAAGATTGTGAAGCTGGCAGGACACGACGTCTCTGAGTATGATGAGGAGACAATGCCAGCTATCATCCACTTCTCCTCCACGTCATTTCCAAAATTCACCAGGTAAGGTCCTCCTGAAGACCCCTCTTGAAGGAACTGATTGGAATCTGTTGAAAGACGGATTTAATTTAGAACCTACATTATGGGGAATATTCAACAGGGTTGTTGTTGTAGAAGAGGTGCAACAGAAGTTAGTGTAGTTGTGGTTGTATATCAGGAGTTACTGCAGATGTGTATGATGTACAATAGCAGTTACTGTAGTCGTACATGACGTACAAATATTGCACAAAACAAATCCACGTAGCAGTGTAAGCCAAATTACTACAGTCCATAATTATGAGGGTTCACACATGATATATTAACTGCACAAGGGTCATCAAGGCTGCATGTTACCTACACACCATCAGTGTATATATATGTATGTATATATGTGTGTGTGTGTCGTGCCGAATAGGTGAAACTGGTCAATTAGCAAGAACTCATTTAAAATTAAGTCCTTTCTAAAATTTCTCTTATACTTTTAAAGATATATTTTTTCATTTATGTTAATATAAAAAATACTAATTTTGTACCAAAAGAACCTTAGAAAACTTACCTAACCTTATTATAACAAGCACAATTTAATTTAGCCTAATCCAACTAGTAAATATATTTTAGATAAGTTTACAATAATTAATAATAAACAAACACAATGAAATATATTTTTTTGTTACGTTCAGAATGGTTGGAGGGAGGGGGTAAAGGAGGTTTTGTGGGCGAGGGACTTGGACTTCCAGCAAGCATGTTTGATCGTGTTAGATAGGAGTTAATGGAGACGAATGGTTTTTGGGACCTGACGAGCTGTTGGAGTGTGAGCAGGGTAATATTTTGTGAAGGCATTCAGGGAAACCGGTTAGCTGGACTTGAGTCCTGGAAATGGGAAGTACAATGCTTGTGCTTTAAAGGAGGGGTTTGGGATATTGGCAGTTTGGAGGGACGTCTAAGTTGTCATATCTGAGCGCCTCTGCAAAGACAGTGATTATGTATGAGTGATGGTGAAAGTGTTGAATGATGATAATATAATAATAATAAAATTTTATTTCTTTGCTAAGGTTACAATGTGTGTTTACATATCATAATTTGATTGGAACATTGAAAGTCACTATCATGCCAAGGCATTTCGGGCAGAGTTCACCTAATACTTATAGACTACTTAAGTACAATTTATGATACAATCTTACATTTTTAAGTTCATAATTAAGTTCATTTACAGTGGTAGAATACAAATATTCAATATTTTACTCTATTAATAATATGAGGTAGTACAATTTATGATACAATCATATTTTAAGTTCGTTATTAAGTTCATTTACTTTTATTATTAATATGAGGTACTGCAATTAGTGATACAAACAAACATTTATAAGTTTGTAATAATGGCTTAATAGTTAAGGGATAATAAAATATTTAGGGAAGTTGCTTTGAATTTGGTTAGGGTTTAGCATAGTGTGGGTATGTTTGTTATTGAGAGATGAGTTGATTTTTGAGTATGGTCTTAAACTGATTTGTGGGCAGGGGACCTCTTGCTGTTTCAGGCAAAGAGTTCCAGATCTTCGGGCCCTTTATGTGCATTGCATTTTTGCAAAGTGTGAAACGGACATGAGGGATGTCAAAAAGTGTTTTGTGCCTCGTGTTATGCCTGTGTGTTCTGTTGAAGCTGTCTAGGAGAAGTTTGAGTGGAGGGATGATATTGGAGTTTAATGTTCTGTATATGTAATAGGAACAATAATAAGTGTGTATATTATGTATGATTAAACATGCAAGATTTCAGGTATGTCTTGTTACTTCTACTTACACTTAGGTCACACTACACATTCATGTACAAGCATATATATACACACCCCTCTGGGTTTTCTTCTATTTTCTTACTAGTTCTTGTTCTTATTTCCTCTTATCTCCATGGGGAAGTGGAACAGAATTCTTCCACCGTAAGCCATGCGTGTCGTAAGAGTCGACTAAAATGACGAGAGCAAGGGGCTAGTAACCCCTTCTCCTGTATACATTACTAAAGTTAAAAAGAGAAACTTTTGTTTTTCTCTTTTGGCCACCCCTCCTTGGTGGGAAGCGGCCGATTTGTTGAAAGAAGAATTATGTATGATGAGCTTTTTTCTTTCTTTATGCCTGGCATATGGTCACTGTCTTGAACACTGTGCTGAATTGTCCACTTATTGAGGAATATAGAGATAGACAGTATAATAACCTATGTGACATGTCAAGATATCTTATTAGTGAAGGTATGATACCACTTATACTAAGCAAATTTCCTAAATTTGCTTGTAACAGATAAGTGAACTGTAGATATAAATCCAAATTAATTTCCATGAACGTGCCTATCTGTGCTCATGATAATGCGAGCACAGATGGGCATGTTTGTGGAGCAACTTGCAATGTGAACAGACTGACTGATGTTGTAGTGGCCAGGCTTAGGCTTGGCTACAAGTACTTCTGACAGTTTGGGAGACACAGATGATGATCAAACTAAATGCAAATTATGTGATCAGGCATATGGTCACTGTCTTGAACACTATGTGCTTAATTGTCCACTTATTGAGGAATATAGAGATAGACAGTATAATAACCTATGTGACATGTCAAGATATCTTATTCATGAAATAAGATGCCAGTTGTACTAAGCAAATTTCCTAAATTTGCTTGTAACAGATAATTGAAATGTAGATATAAACCCAAATGTACAATTGTTAACCCCTTTGGGGCCTAGTGCCTAGGCCTTTTGTGTATCCATATGCTCTTGCGCTACCGTCCACAGGATGGATATGGGGTGCACAATAAACTAGCCACTTCGGTGGCAAAATCTAAAAAATCTATGCCTCGGTGGGAAACGGCCGTGTTAAAAAAAATATATGAGGCCTTCCGCTGGCTTGACGGTCCCCTTCGTGAAATAATTAGAAGTCACGCCATGGTTTCTGGTATATACGGCGTAGTACTTACTTTGGCTAATGCCACAGAACTGGTCGTTGTCAATTTTGAGACTCTTGCCACACTCTCTGTGTGGTGTGGGACGACACCTAGTGTCGCGCTGCTGGATGATCAGAATCCATTTGTAGTTCTCTGATGTGTGTAGAAAAGTCTGTACACATAAAAAAAAAAGTTAAAATGGTACTTAATACTATTTTAATATTGCTTAATGATATTTTATTAAAGCTATTTTATTATTAATACAGTGGTACCTCGAGTTACAATGGTCCCCAAAATCGCCCTTTTATGTAAGTTTATTTTTTTAAATGCTTTTGTAAGTATATTTTTGGGGGTGTAAAAGGACTAGTCTATTTTACATTATTCCTTATGGGGATAAATTCGTTTGGTAATGGCACTTGAACAGCATTCTCGAACGAAAAAATATCGTAACTCAAGGTACCACTGTACTATTTTAATATTGCTTAATGATATTTTAGCATTAAAGCTATTTTATTATTAATAGTATTCTAATATTGCCTAATGATAGTATTTTAATACAGGACTCTCTTATAATGTTCCACTATACCTGGAGTCTACCTGGAGAGAATTCCAGGGGTCAACGCCCCCGCGGCCCAGTCTGTGACCATCCAAAATATAATAGCTCATACTATGAAGGCCTTTCAATGTGCTATTTTTATTTTGGATGTACTTTTTCAGTCGCATTTACAAAAAAAATCTACAGTATACAGAGAAGCTTTATAAGGAGGTTATTGTACATATGCTATTTTGGTATACCAATACAGTGGACCCCCGCCTAACGAGCACCCCGGAAATCGTACAATTATGTAAGTATAATATTGTAAGTGCTTGTGGAAGTGTATTTTTGGGGGTATGAAATAGACTAACCTACGTGACATTATTTCTTAAGGAAGTAAATTCGTTCGGTAATGGCACTTGAGCAGGCTTCTGGAATGAATTTTGCTCGTTAGGCTGGGGTCCACTGTATGTGTGTTGAAAATTCATAACAAAGGTTTCATAATAAACCTGTTGGGGCCATATAGCCCCGTGGGGAATGAAGTACTCAGGCTTGATCTGAGTAAGGTTAGGATAACCCCAGTGTTTGTGACTAAAAGAACATGAGTATTATGACGTTCCATCCATCCAACATAGTCGTAAATAGGAATGTAACAGTGGAATGATCGTGAGATGAACCTGCGGTGTGTGCTTATCAGACCTGTGGTGTAGTGGATCACTGAGGAGGAGCTGGGCTTGTGGGATTCCCAGACTACCTTTCTTGGATAACTGGATACAGAGCTGGACTTATGGGATACATACAAACACACCTTCCTGGGAGTGACAGACATGTCCCTCCTACACTGGATTCTCATACTTAATCTCCTCCATAAAGATAATGCAGAGAGAGAGAGAGACACTAACAGCAGCGTCCTTGTACTCAGGAAAGCTCCCAGTGAGGACACAGGCAGGATACACTCTGCGAGAATATATAATCTCCATCTCCACCCTGATGAGTGCAATGTCGTGGGAGGGATGGTTGCCGCCTCTGTAGCCAGGGTACAAGTGGACTTTTGTTACCTGGTAGGAAAAAATGTATATTAATCACTTGCTGGTAAGTATTATTATTACATATATTAATACTATTATTATTACTATTATCATCATTATATATTATTATTATTACTATTATTATTACTAATATGCTACTATTATTACTATCATTATTATTATTATTGCTACAACTATTATTATTAGTATTACCGTTATTATTGCTACTAATTATTATATTATTATAGTTATTATTGCTACATTCAAGGGGGAGTGCTAAACCCTTAGGGGTCGTACAGCATCTGTGGGGGGGGGGGGGGTTGTGAGGCATTTAGATTCAATCTATGGATGGGAACATACAGGTCCATTTCTTTATATCAAGAGCACCTCACTGGAATCAAGGAACCTCCCTTGAGGGGATAGCCATTGGTAGATAGCACAGGTGTATGTGACAGCACAGGTGTATGTGAGAGCACAGATGTATGTGATAGCACAGGTGTATATGATAGCACAGGTGTATGTGACAGCACAGGTGTATGTGACAGTGCAGGTGTATTTGATATACCTTTACCTTTGATATACCTTTGAAGAGTTTCGAGAGTTTCTCTACTCTCTGAGCCCGGCCATGGGCCAGGCTCGTCTGGTACTCGCCTGGTCAACCAGGCTGTTGCTGCTGGAGGCCCGCTGCCCCACATATCCATCACAGCCTAGTTGATCTGGCACCTGGTGAAGATACTTGTCCAGTTTCCTCTTGAAGGCTTCTACACTTGTCCCAGCCGTGTTTCTGATATCTTCTGCTAAGATGTTGAATAGTCTGGGACCCCGGATGTTGACACAGTGTTTCCTTATTGTCCCCACCGCACCCCTGCTCCTCACTGGGTTTATTTTACACTTCCTCCCATATCTCTCACTCCAGTAGGTTATGGCAGTGTGCAAATTTGGGACAAGGCCCTCGAGTACTTTCCAGGTATACATTATCATGTATCTCTCTCTCCTCCGCTCCAATGAGTACAAGTTCAAGACTTGAAGGCGTTCCCAGTAATTTAGGTGCTTTACTGGCTCAATGTGAGCCAAAAACGATCTCTGTATTTGTTCCAGCTCTGATATTTCCCCTGCTTTGAACGGGGCTGTCAGCACTGAGCAATATTCTAAGTGAGGGAGCACTAGCGATTTGAAGAGTGTCACCATCGGCATTATTTCCCTTGTTTTGAAAGTTCTCAGTACCCACCCTGTCATCCTCCTGGCTGTCGTGATCTTTGCCTTGTTATGGACTTTAAAAGAAAGGTCAGCTGACATAATTATTCCCAGGTTTTTTACGTGTTCCTTTCGTTCTATTTGGTGACCCTCTTGAGTTTTGTATATACGTAGTGTTCCTTTTGAGTTCTTCATTCTTTCCATACCTCAGCAGCTGGAACTTATCACCAATGAACGTCATGTTGTTCCCACTGCCCACAGGAAAACTCTGCTTACGTCTTCCTGTAATTTTTCAGCGTCCTCAACCGTAGTGACTTTCATGCTTATTTTGGTGTCATCTGCAAATGATGATACAAAAGTGTACCGGGTGTTTTTATCTACGTCTGCTATGAGGATGAGAAACAGCAGAGGTGACAGGACAGTACCTTGGGGTACTGAGCTTTTGACCTCGCTGATGCTGGATCTTGCCCTGTTCACTACTACTTTTTGTGTTCTGTGTGTTAGGAACCCAAAAATCCATCTGCTTACCTTCCCCCGTAATGCCCATGGCCCTCATTTTGTGTGCTATCACTCCATGATCGCATTTGTCAAACGCCTTTGCAAAATTTGTGTAAATCACATCTGCGTTTTGGTCGTCTTCCAATGCCTCCGTAATTCTGTCATAATGGTTCAGCAGCTGTGACAGGCATCATCATCCTGCTCTAAAGCCATGCTGGTTTGGGTTATGCTGGTTGTGCTGGTCCATGAAATTTGTAATCTGCCGTCTCATCACTCTTTCAAATATTTTTATGATGTGAGAAGTTAGTGCTACTGGTCTGTAATTTTTAGCTAGTGCTCTACTACCTTCCTTATGCAAAGGAGCTATGTCTGCACTCTTTAAGGCCTCCGGTATTTCACCTAGATCTAAGCTCTTTGTCCAAAGAATGCCGAGTGCTCGTGCTAATGGTACTTTGCACTTCTTTATAAACAGAGCATTCCATGAATCTGGTCCTGGTGCTGAGTGAGTGGGCATGTTGTCCATTTCTTTTTCAAAATCTATGGGATTTGTACTAATGTCAGTTAGTTGGTCTGTGCGGCCTTCTTCTGGAGTGAAAAATATTTCTGCATTTTCTACCTTTCTGTCATTTAGTGGGTTGCTGAACATCGACTCATATTGTTCTTTTAGGATTTCACTCATTTCCTGTTCATCGTCAGTATACAAATCTCCTCTCAATAATGGACCAATTCTACAGGTAGTTCTTAGCTTGGATTTTGCGTAGGAATAGAAATATTTTGAGTTTCTTGCAATATCCTGTATGGCCCTTTGTTCCCTTTGTACTTCTTCTGTTAGGTATGAAATCCTAAGTTTTTGCTCTAAATTCAGTGATCTCTCAGCTAAGCCTATCTTTCCTCTGTTGCAGCATATTTGTGTTTTTAAGCAATTCAGTAACCGTTTTCTTCGTCTGTACCATCTCCTACGCTCTCTCTCTATATCTGATCTTCTGGGTTTCCTCAATGGTACGTGCTTCATACATACCTTGTATGCTTCTCTATTCAGCTTCTCTAGGCACTGGTGGGGATTTAGGGCACTCATGTCTGATTCCCAGGATATGTCTGATAGCTCTTGGTTTATTTTGTCCCAGTTAGTTCTATGGTTGTTAAAATTAAACTTACTGAACATCCCGTCTCTAGCATTAGTGACACAGTTCCCGAACCCTGAGTTAATACTCGTCTGAACTTCTATGATGTTGTGATCATCAAAGTATATTGAGGGAGATTAAAATCTCCAAGGAGTAAAATATTTGGTGTGGGATTTTCTAGCCTATCCACATAGCTATCTATCTTCCTTAGCTGATTTGTGAATTCCTCAGCAGTTGCTGATGGTGGTTTGTATACTAGGATAATTACCAAATTCTTATTTTCAACTTTAATGCCTAGGATTTCTAGTATATCATTTGTAAAATTCAGCACTTCTGTGCAACAGAAAGTATCTTTTACTTAGAGTCCTACTCCTCCCTGTGACCTATTAATTCTATCACATCTATACATGTTATAGTTTTCTATCTGTATCTCTCCATCCAAAACATCCCTTGTGTGTGTTTCTGTAAATGCTCCAAACATGGCATTTCCTTCTGATAAGAGCCCACTGACATAACTAACTTTGTCGTTTTTATTTGATTTCAAACCCTGAATATTTGCAAATATGAAGCAGGAATTACCATTTGGGATGTTTTTGTGTCTTGCTTTGTGTTTCATGCTAATATATGTACCACTTCGGTTGTGTACTGTACTACCTGGTATGGCCCCTGGTTTCTCCAGTACTGACTTTGCATTTGGTTGTTTATTCGGCCCTGATGGGCTGATGTCTGGTTCGGTAAGTCCCATTTTGCTGCCCATCTGTCCTCTCTGTACCATTCCCCCTTTTTTCCTTTTTCTTTGATTCGATCGTTTCTCTTTCTGTCAAAAAGACTGCTGTTCATTTTCCCTTTCTCTGCTTTCTCTGTAGTGCCGCGTTCCTTTTATATGGTGGTCTGGGCAGCTCAGGTCATAACATTCTCTGGACTGTATTGAAGCTTTACACATTACTGGATGGAAGTACCTTGCACTCTTTATTGAAACGACATTTTCCCTTTCTCAACATGTTCTGATGTGTTTTTCCAGCAAGCTCTGCCATATACGCACATACCTTTTGCATAGAATCTGCAAATGTTTTGACTGCCTATATTTACTGATTTTGTGTCTTTCCCGTCTTTCCCAAGTTCTGTCACCTGCTCTGAGTTCTCTTCTTCTTTCATCTAGGCGTATTTCTTCCCTTTTTTCATTTTCATTTGTTCCTGCTCTAGCTTTCTCTTCCACAGGTGTATGTGATAGCGCAGGTGATAGCACAGGTGTATGTGACAGCACAGGTGATAACACAGGTGTATGGGATAGCACAGGTGTATGTAATAGCACAGGTGTATGTGATAGCACAGGTGTATGTGATAGCACAGCTGTATGGGATAGTGCAGGTGTATGGGATAGCACAGGTGTATGTGACAGCATAGGTGTATGAGATAGCACAGGTGTATGTGATAGCACAGGTGTATGTGACAGAATAGGTGTATGTGATAGAACAGGTGTATGTGACAGAATAGGTGTATGTGATAGAACAGGTGTATGTGATAGCACAGGTGTATGGGATAGCACTTTTCTTGAGGGAGAGGCCGGAAGAAACTTGTCCTGAAATTTTTTAGTGCCCAGATTCCACTTTACATAATCACTATATGAAGCATAAAATAACTCAGTTATCATATGAGCAATAACATGATAAACTCCTGTGTGAGGTAGAAAATTAAATCCTTGAACCTATTTCAAAGACAAATAGCCAACTAATTATCAGATAATCTGCTCTGAAAAAGAAATAGATTTTGACCTAAAAACAAATTATTTCACTCTTGGAGTGAAATAATTTAGCTCTAAGAGCATTAGGTTAAAAAAAATATTTGATAAATTTCTTACAGAAATTCCCTTATTTTCTTTCATAAATGGATAACACAGTACTTACATAATCTTTCAAAATTGATCCATTTGCAAAGGGATGTTGTACTCTGAGGTTACGTACATCTACTGCCTCTGTTGTCTCCTGTGTTCTGTCATCAAGGAAAAAATTACATTATTTTTTGCATTTTTTAAATGTAATACGTACATGTATGTATTTTAAAAGTAATATACAGTGGACCCTCGGTTAACGAAAAAACTTCATCCCAGAAGCCTGCTCAAGTGCCAGTACCGAACGAATTTACTTCCTTAAGAAATAATGTCACATAGGTTAGTCTATTTCAGACCCCCAAAAATACACTTACACATGCACTTACAATATTATACTTACATAATTGTACGATTTCCGGGGTATTCGTTAACCGAGGGTCCACTGTACAGTGGACCCCCGGTGTTCGTAATGCTCCAAACTTGAACAATTATGTAAGTGTATTTTTGTAAGTGCTTTTGTAGGTGTATTTTTGGGGGTCTAAAAGGACTAATCTAATTTACATTATTCCTTATAAGAAGGGAGGAACACTGCAGCAGGCCTGTTGGCCCATACTAGGCAGGTCTTTCACATTCCATCCCACTAACAGAATATTTGTTCAACCTAATTTTCAATGCTACCCAAGAAATAAGCTTTGATAATTTTATTTACTCATGTGCAATTCCCACTCAAATCCAACCCCTTTCACTCATGAATTTATCCAACCTAAATTTAAAACTACCCAAGGTCCTTGCTTCAATAACCCTACTAGGCAGACTGTTCCACTCATCAACTACCCTATTTCCAAACCAATACTTTCCTATATCCTTTCTAAATCTAAACTTATCTAACTTGAATCCATTATTGCAGGTTCTCTCTTGGAGATACCTAAGACCTATTTATATCCCTTTGTTAATACCCATTTTCCACTTGTATACCTCGATCATGTCTCCCCTCATTCTACGTCTTACAAGTGAATGTAATTTAAGGGTCTTCAATCCTTCTTCGTAAGGAAGATTTCTAATGCTTATGGGAACAAATTCGTTTGGTAACGGCACTTGAACAGCATTCTGGAACGAATTAATTACAAAAACCGGGGGTCCACTGTACTGATTTTTTACTACATTGTTTATTAGGTAAGTAGGTATAATATAATGTTTGTCAGGAAACAGGAGAAATGTTTCCTGACACAATTCTTAGTCATATGATGACCCGCAGCTGGAGCTTTTGGTCATCTAACCGAGGACTTCCGCTGGCTTACCGGTCCACCTTTTTAAAAATCATGGTTTTTAATAATACATTGTTTATCTTCCATGAATATATTATATTTCTTCTCTGCTGAACACTAATTGTGAACACGTGGAGAAATACGGCAAATGTTATGTTGAAATCATACCAAAGCGTTGAGTGAATGATGATGAATATTTCCTCTTTTTGTCATCTTGGGTTTAGAAGGCCAGTGAGTTACAAAAAAATATATGAAAATGCTAGACATGAAGGTGTGGATAACACAATTACCTACCAAGAAAACTAACTAGAAAAAAATAATGTAAAGCAACATTAAACTAAGTTTATAGACCAGACTTAAAAATGGAACAGATTTTAAAATCATAAAGTGGAATCATAATCTTAGGCTTTAAAAAAAAAACCAACATACATCAAGAGGTGTAAATCTTTTACTGTTTATACACTCAGAATTAACTGTAATCCCTATCAGGAATTAAAGTATTCTTGACTGGTTGCGAGCAGGGGAGATGCACTTTTAGATGATTATCGGGTAGTCGAGGCTTTAAATCTAATACATAAAGCAACTGAGAAGAGTGTGTACATACAATAATAATAATAAAATTTTATTTCTTTGCTAAGGTTACAATGTGTGTTTACAAATCATAATTTGATTGGAACAAAGAAAGCCACTATCATGCCGAGGCATTTCGGCCACACTTAACCTAATACTTATAGACTACTTAAGTCTAGACGGGTGAAGAGTGGTAGAATACAAATATTCAATATTTCACTCTATTATTAATATGAGGTAGTACAATTTATGATACAATTTTAAGTTCATAATTAAGTTCATTTACTGTTTTTAAAATGAGGTAGTACAATACCTAGTGAGACAGTGAGCAGCTGTGAGGATGTAATAGGGAGAAATGATGGTACCAGTGCAGATGAACTTCTGGAGATTGAAGATTCCTACCAGCCAGGGCCACTGTGGTTCGGGCCCTCGGGGAGTTCTCTCTATCGGATACCTTGGTCTCCGACCACAAACTGTTGACAAGGAGGAGACATAAGGAGCATAGTCACATGAAGGCTCAGGCGAAGAATGTTGAAGTTGACTATCTTCTCCACTTCTACTCACACCACGATAGAAAACTAAATGTGGCATAATGATAGGCTTCGTCCCGCATGACCTCCATATCTGCAGTAGTGAAGTCTTTGTGGAGGAATGTTTTTTTTCATCAAACAAGCATTTTCTAAGCTTCTTAAACATCTGTTGTTAAGATTTTTTTATTATTAATCTTACCTACCTGTTATTTCTGAAACATCTGTTAAGTAGATCTTACACACCTACTAAGAAAATATATCCTAAAATGTCTATTATTAAGTAATCTTGAAAATCTGTTACTAAATAGCTCTTAAAAATCTGTTATAAAAACCTTGAACACCTATTAAGCATATCCTAAACATCTGTTATGTAGATCTTAAACACCTGCCTATATGTAGACCTTCAAGAGTTAAGTTGATATGATGGGGATGTTTAGGGACCCCAAAATTTGCAAACTTTTATGTATTATTTTTTCTGTAAATCAGAAATTGTTAATGAAATTTTTTTTTATATTATCCTATTTACTTATCTAAAAAAGAAGGCACCTCAGTTGTTGTTTAACTAATCTCTATGTAAAGTTGTGAACAATTATTTTAACAATTAATCTGTATGGGACATGTAGTTGAATTATTACTCTTAGATAATTTAATATAGTACAGTGGACCCTCGGTTAACGAATACCCCGGAAATCGTGCAATTATGTAAGTATAATTTTGTAAGTTCTTGTGGAAGTGTATTTTTGGGGGTCTGAAATAGACTAACCTACGTGAAATTTTTCCTTAAGGGAGTAAATTCGTTCGGTAATGGCACTTGAGCAGACTTCAGGAGTGAAGTTTTTACGAAACTCGGGGGTCCACTGTATATGGTATGCAATATTTAATTTTAAATATTTATCATAAAACATCTGAAGATTACCCTAGCACTTTCTACCTGATTTATTTTTCTTTTGAAAACTGCAAATGTTTTTTAGTAGGCTGATAGTTTTTTTTTTAAGCCGTAACTAACATAGCGATCTATCTTAATCTTGCTGAAAATTTCTTGTGATAAAAAAAATATCTTAATTTATGTAACCTATTTAATGATTATATTATCCACATGAATAATAAAGTTTAATCTATATAAGAATTTGCATAATTATATTTCACTGTTTCCCCAATGTAAGGGAGCAATTATATTTCAGTTTCCCTAGGGTAAAGTAGCAATTATATTTCACTGTTTTGCTAGGGTAAGGGAGCAATTATATTTCACTGTTTCACTAGGATAAGGGATCAATTATATTTCACTGTTTTGCTAGGGTAAGGGAGCAATTGTACAGTGGTACCTTGGTTTACGATATTTTTTCGTTCCAGAATGCTGTTCAAGGCCATTACCAAACAAATTTATCCCCCTAAGGAATAATGTAAAATAGACTAGTCCTTTTAGACCCCCAAAAATACACTTACAAAAGCATTTAAAAAAATAAACTTACATAAAAGGGCGAGTTTGGGGACCATCGTAAACCGAGGTACCACTGTATTTCACTTTTTCTAGGATAAGGGAGCAATTGTATTTCACTGTTACCCTAGGGGTAAGGGAGCAATTATATTTCACTGTTTCATTAGAGTAAGCAAGCAATTATATTTCACTGTTTCCCCAATGTAAGGGAGCAATTATATTTCAGTTTCCCTAGGGTAAGGGAGCAATTATATTTCAGTTTCCCTAGGGTAAGGGAGCAATTATATTTCAGTTTCCCTAGGGTAAGGGAGCAAATTCAAGTGATCTCTTATTTAGATACGTATAATAATACGTATCACCATTTTCTTGAAAAATATCCCACCAAAAGTTCTGAATATTGCAGCAGTGACTTCAAGAACCATTTACTTAAAGGTAATTTAGTTAGAATGGCCTTTTAACTTTTTTTACAAATGAATTTACAGGTTGAGCTAGTATCCTACTTTTGAAAATATAGATTTTTGTTTCTGGCTATCATATAACACCTGGGTGGCTACCATAGCACTTACCATGAGAGTTAATGTAGTTAGACTGGCATAATAACTTTGAGGGGGGAGTGTTATTTCGGAAGTTACCATAGGGGCGCCACAAGCCATCAGGTCTACACTCAGCAAGGTGTGTAGTTCCCCAACAGTCAGCAAGAACCACACTAAGCACGGGGACTCCTCTGTCAGAGCCACACATCGGCGCTCTGCAGAACAAGAACGACTGTTAATCCGTTACGTGGAAATCTTCATAAATTAAATACAAAATGTATTACAGACGTGTGCCCATAATACCTGTGTGTTCTTTAAATAATAGTACAATGTTAAACTTAATACAAATACAAGTTGAAGTGGGTGTAACATGAAATGTGTGAAGCCTAAATGAAAAAAAAAATCTTAGGTAAAAGGACTCATGAACAACTGAATGACACATTTTAAGGCTGCGACATTTAGTTCTCCAGGAGAAAAAATAAAATCACGTAACGGGTGGGGCTTGAGCCCAGGGTAGGTGAGACCTAAAACTCAGAGGCCAGTACATTAACTACTCGGCCTGTGAGTTTTAGGACGCACTCACCATGGGTTTGAAACTCACCCGTTCCCTGGTTTGTTTGCGATCATGTTATTACGATATCGTGAGTCACTCTCCAGGAGCTTCATTAAGCCAGTACAAACAATAGGACACACAGGGTATATATAGAGAACATAGTAAAGTAAAACTGGAAATACGTAAGCTGTGTCAACTTACCCAGGACTTCGAACAATACCAACGATATTCCTGGAAAATGAAAGTAACTGTATGAGTCTTCTCTCTCCCAGGAATAAAATGGATCACATAAAGTTCGTCTCACTTCTGAAACTATGTACATATGTACATGTAATTGTATCTATTTCTCGTCTGCTGCTATTGTTGTTTTTTTGTCCTAATCTAACACAACAATTTATCATACCTTGTATAAATGAGTGCAAAATAAAATAATCTTAACTTAATCTATTTGAAAACTTTAATGACTATATTTGTCGAGAAGAAAATTTATTAATAGTATATACAGTGGTACCTCGGTTTACGATGGTCCCCAAACTCGCCCTTTTATGTAAGTTTATTTTTTTAAATGCTTTTGTAAGTGTATTTTTGGGGGTCTAAAAGGACTAGTCTATTTTACATTATTCCTTATGGGGATAAATTCGTTTGGTAATGGCACTTGAACAGCATTCTGGAAAGAAAAAATATCGTAAACTGAGGTACCACTGTACTAATTAATAATAAAAAAAAAGTCACATCAGTATTATATCACAGTACAGGAATTTGTAAATAAAAATAATATATATTTGTTCAATCATATTTATGTGTGCAGAACTTCAAATATATAAGAGACTAGAGTAAGGAGAGACTCACACAATAGGCTGGACTCCACAAGAGAGAACATCAATGGTTATTTCAGTGTCGGAGCTGTCTACTTGATCTAGGCTACACACCACCTCGTTAACTGCAAGGACAGTGCATGATACATTTAGTTATAAACAACATCGTAGTATCAGTCATAGATTTCAACACTCGACTACTTTTGTTTACCCTGAGGGTTGAGCTCCAGCGCTCGGGCTCAGTCCCTTCAAGGGGGGTACCTGCTTCGATGCTGGTGAAGGACTTCAACCAGGGAATTACAGTTGCTTTTCATCTCCTCTGATCAAATCTGCCTCAAATTCCCTAAGCACTGTATGGCTCCTACGAGTTTAGCTCTCCTTGATCTACTACTACTACTAATAATAATAATCCAGTTTCTCATTTGCTGCACACTGAAAAAGATCCTTTTAATATCTCTTTAACTATAATCTGTGTACTGTTGACCTGGTGCAACTTTTTCCATCAAATTTTCCATCAAATTTGCACACGAAAATCACTCCCTACGAAAGCAAAAGACTAGACAGGAGATGCAACATCCTCCAATGAAAAGAAGGGCGCCATGGGTACGCTAAGAGAAAATAGTGTCAGGGGCCCAAGACTGTTCAACTACCAGCATACATGAGGAGGATTAACAATACCCCTGGCTGTCTTCAAGAAGGCACTGGATAAGCACCTAAAGTCAGTATCTGATCAGCTGGGCTGCTGTTCCTACGTAGGTCTGCGTGTGGCCAGCAGTAACATTCTGGTTAATCAGACCCTGATCCACCAGGAGGCCTGGTCACAAACCGGGCCATGTGGGCGTTGATCCCCGAAACCCTCTCCAGGTATGTATAAGTAATCAGCCTGGCTGACAAAGTCACAGGTGGGCGATACAATGACTTAATAAATGTCTCATTAAGCTGTTTGTGTCCGATATTACTACCAATAATTATGTGTCTAAATATGTGTATTATTACTAGTAGTAGTAATAATAATATACAGTGGACCCTCGGTTTCCGGAGTTTACCTGGAGAGAGTTCCGGGGGTCAACGCCCCCGCGGCCCGGTCTGTGACCAGGCCTCATGTTGGATCAGAGTCTGATCAACCAGGCTGTTACTGCTGGCCGCACGCAGTCCAACGTACGAACCACAGCCTGGCTGGTCAGGTACCGACTTTAGGTGCCTGTCCAGTGCCCGCTTGAAGACAGCCAAGGGTTTGTTGGTAATCCCCCTGATGTATGCTGGGAGGCAGTTGAACAGTCTTGGGCCCCTGCCGTTGAAAATTCATTCCAGAATGCTGTTTGAGTGCCATTACCGAACGAATTTGTTCCCATAAGGACAAATGTAAATTAGATTAGTCGTTTCAGAACCCCAAAAATACACTTACAAAAGCTCTTATAAAAATACATTTACATAATTGTTCGAGTTTGGAGGTGAACGAAAACCGAGGGTCCACTGTAATAATAATAGCTTTATTTACTACAAGTACATGTACAAGGTATACAGGCCTAGCTGACATCAATGACATACTACTACTATATAGAAAGCCGCTTGTTATGCTGAGCATTTCGGGCAAATTAGGTAAGTGTCCCAGGATGCGACCCACACCAGTCGACTAACACCCAGGTACCCATTTTACACTGATGGGTGAACATAGACAACAGGTGTAATGAAACACGCCCAATGTTTCTACCCTGGCTGGGAATCGAACCCAGATCCTCGCCGTGTGAAGCGAGAGCTTTAGCTGGCTGAACTCTGTAGGCCGAACTTTTCTGGCCTCTGCGAGAAACCCATTCAGGTTTCTGATGCCTCACAGATGCGAGGCCTCTGTAATTCATTTTTTTTTCATCCCACCTGTGATTCCTCAGATCAGAGTTACCATTTCACTCAAATTCCTCTGATCGGGATTCTGTGCCTGTTCCCCGCATCCTGATTATTAAGGGTCCATTAACTGGCCATATCACTGCACTTCCTTGGATGAAGATCCTTTCTCACTTCAGGTTATTCCTCTGATTCATCAGATCAAGAGCTGAATAGGGAGTAGCCCCACTCTCTCTTTAGATATCTCTACAATTTCAGTCTTGTAAGACAAGTTTAGTCATGGTGGACACAAGTATTGCACAGTGTTCAACAACAATACATCTCACAGAAATACACTTGACTTCACCTTGTAGGTATACACGGCCGATATTCATAGACATTTATCTTAAAATTATTAATTACCCTTTGGAATTTAAATAAAAGGTGACCTATACTTATATCTCTTTATTCATACTCATCACCACAAATTTATACATTACATATACATAATATCATGTATAAATTATACAATATGAATTTTCGTTTGTTTTCACAGACTATAAGAACACTGAACTTAGCCTAGGGGGAGGAGGACTCCCTCTTTACAACATATCTTCTGTCTCTCTCGAAGTGTCTCACTGTCACGGAAATCCACATCAAGTCTTTTTCACACACGAACCACATGATGATTATCCATCACTTCACGATCCTATTAAAGACTGAGCCTCAGCCACTTCACTCCCATACATAGAATCCGGAGTTGCTGGGTATTACATCAGTTAAGAATCAAGAATTTGCAGAGTAGATAAATTAACAATGGGGATAAATGGGTAAATTCAGAAGAATAGCATATTCATTTTCATTATATGTAATTCCATCCACTTCTCGATTTTCCATCAGACTGAGAAGCGGTTGACAGTAAACTCCCTGTCTACTCACACTGTCAGAGGAGTGAATGATGTCTCTGCAAATAAACGTTTCTGTGCCTCTATCAAATGATCATCTGTCTTAGTAGTCACTCTTTCAACCTTAGCCCCATCATAGGTAGATAGTCAGGTGGTGAGCTATGAACTACCAAGAACCTCTTTATTGCCTTTAATTGTAGGAGACAATATTTCCCCTTCTCATTCATACGTAGGGAGGAGAGTATTGAGGTCATCCTATTCTCACCTTCACCACCATCTCTCTTGATAAAGATACGAGGTATTGGGTCCATGTCTATATTCGTTGGTGGTGGGGAAGGCACTGGGTTCGTTCCATCCCGATCATCGGGGGTAAACGTTGCTGGCAGTTTATAATCCACAAACCCTGGCCCGTATCTCTCCGTCAATATTTGCTGAAGAGCCATAGTAACTTCAGTTTTTATCATATTTTTAAGAGCGGCCAGAGCAAATTCAATTTCCTCCGTATTATATCTTTCAGAGTGGTCTTCGTCCCATCAGACAAAAGTATAACAGTGCAATTTTGAATCACACAGGGTTCTATAAAGAAAAAAAATATGTATGTTAGTTAAGTACTCAACACGGACACACAAATACGTTTTAAGTCCCTCGAAACTCGTAATAAATTCATAAACCATCTCGTTAACAAATGTTTTACATACATAATATAACTTTCCAAGTCTTCTGGAGGAGTTAAATGCAGTCATTTTCTTTAGACGAAAGAGAGCGGAGAACATGTATGAAGGTGATCGTGTATCACCGCACATGACTTGGTTAACCCGTCAGCCTTCTTGTAACCACCCCCCCCCCTCACCCAAACTATAATAAGACCACACTCTCCTGACCACGTTAATTTACTTGGCACTATTTATTATTAGTAAGACAGTGACACAGGGTCACTTACATCTGCTATTCACCGCCCTTTTGTCTATAGAGAATGACTTCATTTAACTCCTCTGGAAGAAATAGCAAGTTATTTTAAGTTTGCAAAATATCATTTAACGAGATTTATAAGTTTGTTATGAGTTTAAAGAGACTTTAAACTGTGTGTGTGTGTGTGTGTGTGTGTGTTAGTTACCATTTTGTCCTAAGCACATGTCGATTAGACACTAGGCCTGTAGTGTGTGGTGTGTATTAGTGACTACCTAGTTGTGGTTGCAGGTCGACAAGTCGTGTGTGTGTGCTGTGGTGTGCGGTGGTGCATGCGTGCGTGCGTGCGTGCGTGAGTGCGTGCGTGCGTGCGTGCTCACCTGTATGTGGTTGCAGGGGTCGAGTCTTAGCTCCCGGCCTCATCTCTCAACCTATTACTTGCCAGATTCACTCAGTCCTAGCCTCATGGAGACTGTCGTACGTGCTCTGCTGTGTCATTCACATAAACCAGAAGCGGTACTGGCCCTAATATGAAACCTTAGGGAACCCCGCTTGTTACTCTTCCCCCATTCTGACACTCTTCCCAGACAATCATTCTGCTCCCTTCCTCTTAAGTACTCTTTGATCCACATTCACTGTTCTTCCTGCTGCCTGCATCTTAAGGATTTGTCCATCTGTTGTGGTGTGTACATGGTTGTACAGACGTAAGTAAATTTACTTACATGATTCATTACCTTGTAACTAGTGAATTAATTACCATTGTACCTTGTTCAGCTATCAAAACTTTGGGGCCCAGTCTCTGGACCCTATATATACCTCTGTAATCTGCAAATACCTTTGTAACTTGTCATGATTGTGACCATCTGAGTTCATTACCTTTGTAACTTGCTCAGCTATCAAACTTTGAGGTCCAGTCCCTGGACCCATTATGTACCTCTGTAATCTTTTGACTACCGCCCACAGGATGGGTATGGGGTGCATAATAAAGATATCAAACTAACTGTGTGTGTGTGTACTCACCTATTTGTGCTCACCTATTTGTGGTTGCAGGGTCGATTCATAGCTCCTGGCCCCGCCTCTTCACTGATTGCTACTAGGTCCTCTCTCTCTCTCCTGCTCCATGAGCTTTATCAAACCTAGTCTTAAAACTATGTATGGTTCCTGCCTCCACTACGTCGCTTTCTAAGCTATTCCACTTCCTGACAACTCTATGACTGAAGAAATACTTCCTAACATCCCTTTGACTCATAGGAGTCTTCAACTTCCAATTGTGACCCCTTGTTTCTGTGTCCCTCTCTGGAACATCTTGTCTCTGTCCACCTTATCTATTCCTCGCAGTATTTTATATGTCGTTATCATGTCT
>WNWK01000057.1:0-122500 GCA_009830355.1 Cherax destructor
ATTCAGGTAAAGGGGTTGGTTTGGTGGGAGCACATGAGTAAATAAAATTATCAAAGCTTATTTTTGGGTAGCATTGAAAATTGGTTGAACAAATATTCTGTTGGTGGGATGGAATGTGAAGGACCTTAGAATGGGCCAACAGGCCTGCTGCAGTGTTCCTCTTTCTTATGTTCTTATGTTCTTATGAGTCATGGCTCACCAATAGGAAGCAAGGGTGTGCATTAATGGGGTTAAATCTGAGTGGGGATCTGTAACAAGTGGCGTTCCACAGGATCGGTTTTAGGCCCGTTGTTGTTTATAATATATATAATGACCTTGACGGAATTTCTAGTGATATGAGCAAATTCGCTGATGACACGAAGATAGGTAGGATAATCGATTCAGACGTAGATGTCAGTGAACTACAGGAGGATTTGACAAACTCAATTCCTGGTCAGAAAAATGGCAGATGCAGTTCAATGTAAAGATAAATGCAAAGTTCTAAAGCTCGGGGTGTCCTCCCAAGCACTTATAAGTTAAATAACGTAGAACTTAGCCATACAGATTGCGAGAAGGACTTGGGGGTGATGGTAAGCAGCAACCTTAAAACCAAGACAGCAATGCCTAAGCGTACGTAATAAGGCAAATAATTACTGGGATTTATGTCAAGAAGTGTTAGCAACAGAAGTCCAGAGGTTATATTACAGCTTTATACATCATTAGTAAGGCCTCACCTAGATTACGCAGCTCAGTTCTGGTCTCCACTTTACAAATGGACATAAATTTGTTAGAAAACATTCAGCGTAGAATGACTAATTAATACATGCTTAGAAATCCCCCGAAGAAAGATTGAAGACCCTTAAATTACATTCACTTGTAAGACGTAGAATGAGGGAGACATGATCGAGGTATACAAGTGGAAAATGGAATTAACAAGGGGATATAAATAAGGTCTTGAGGGTATCTCTCCAAGAGGAACCCGCAATAATGGATTCAAGTTAGATAAGTTTAGATTTAGAAAGGATATAGGAAAGTATTGGTTTGGAAATAGGGTAGTTGATGGTGGAACAGTCTGCCTAGTAGGTTTTGAGCTAGGACTGGGTAGTTTTAAATTTAGGTTGGATAAATTCATGAGTGAGAGGGGTTGGATTTGAGTGGGAATTGCACATGTAAATAAAATTATCAAATCTTATTTCTTGGGTAGCATTGAAAGTTGGGTTGAACAAGTGTTCTGTTGGTGGGATGGAATGTGAAGGACTTGCCTAGTATGGGCCAACAGGCCTGCTGCAGTGTTCCTCCTTTCTTATGTTCTTCTTATGTTCTTATGAAATAGGGTAGTTGATGAACATAAGAACATAAGAACATAAAGAAAGGAGACACTGCAGCAGGCCTGTTGGCCCATACTAGGCAGGTCCTTCACATCCATCCCACTAACAGAATATTTGCTCAGCCCAATTTTCAATGCTACCCAAATAAGCTTGAATTCTGCCCACTCATGCCAGGTCCTCCGTCCAACCTCTCACTCATGGTATCCAACCTAGGACTGAGGCTACCCAGGTCTAACTGGCCCTGCGAACTGTTCCGTCATCAACTACCTTTCCAAACCAATACTTATATCCTTTCTAAATCTAAGCTTATCTAACGAATCCATGTGCAGGTTCTCTCGAGAGATATCCTCAAGACCGATTATATCCTTTGTTAATACCCATTTTCCATATGCCTCGATCATCTCCCCTCGTTCCGTCTTACAAGTGAAGTCTTGGTACAGGGTCTTCAATCTTTCTTCAAACGGAAAGATTTCAATGCTATGTGTGGTAGTCATTCTACTGAATGTTCTGGATGCATTCTTATGGAGACCAGAGCTGGCTGCGTAATCTAGGTGAGACACTGGCATGTGAATCTGGACTTTGGCATTTCTGATATAAATCCCAGTAATCTATTTGCCCTTTTCATGCGCTTAGGCATTGCTGTCTTGGTTTAAGGTTGCTGCTTACCATCCCCAAGTCCGCCGCTCTGTGGCTAGTTGACTACTTAGCTAACATAAGTGCTTGAGTTATGGACACTCCCGAGCTTCAGCTGCATTTATCTACATTGAACTGCATCTGCCACTCTGACACGGGTAAGTTTGTCTAAATCTTCCTGAAGTTCTATGACATCTATGTTTGAATCAATTATCCCACCTATCTTCTGTCGTCGCGAATTTGCTCATATCCCGAATTCCCCCATCAAGTCATTGATATATATTATATAACAATGGGCCTAAGACTGATCCTGTGGAACACCACTGTTACAAATCCCCCATTCGGATTTAACCCATTTATCACACTCTCTGCTTCCTGGTGAGCCATGACTCGATCCATGACATCACTTTTCCCCCAATGCCATGAGCTGCCACTTTCTTTAACAGTCTCTGGTGCGGTACTCTATCAAAAGCCTTACTAAAGTCTAAAAAAAACAATATCGAATTCTTTATCGTGATCAACAGCCTCCCAAAAACTTTACTGAAGAAGGTTAATAAATTAGATAGGCAGGAACGGCCCCTCGTGAATCCATGCTGGGTATCATTAATCAAATTATGGTTATCTAGATGGCTTCTAATAATATCAGCTATAATTGACTCTAGTAATTTGCCTACAATTGAGGTCAGGCTTATTGGGCGGTAGTTTGACGGTAGTGACTTGTCCCCTGCTTTAAAAATAGGAATTACATTAGCTATCTTCCACATATCAGACACTACACCTGTTTGAAGAGATAAATTAAAAATGTTAGATATTGGTTCACAGAGTTCCATTTTGCATTCCTTAAGAACCCTTGCAAAAAGCTCATCAGGACCAGGCGATTTATTTTGTTTCAGTAGGGTTATTGAAGCTAGGACCTTGGGTAGTTTCAAATTTAGGTTTGATAAATTCATGAGTGAGATGGGTTGGATTTGAGTGGGACTCGCAAATGAGTGAATATAATTGTCAAAGCTTATTTCTTGGGTAGCATTGAAAATTGGATTGAGCAAGTGTTCTGTTAGTGGGACGGATTGTGAAGGACCTGCCTAGTATGGGCCAACAGGCCTGCTGCAGTGTTCCTCCTTTCTTATGTTCTTATGTTAACTTTCTACTTTGTATTGGACTGATGAAGCCACTGTATGGCGAAACGTTTCCTCAATAAAGATACCCAAGTGTTGCATAGGTGTCTAATTTATAACTTGTCGGTTCTCTGAACCATTCATCTGCATGGTTGGAGAGTACAGGGGCGGGCATGGTTGGAGAGTACAGGGGCGGGCATGGTTGGAGAGTACAGGGGCGGGCATGGTTGGAGAGTACAGGGGCGGGCATGGTTGGAGAGTACAGGGGCGGTCATGGTTGGAGAGTACAGGGGCGGGCATGGTTGGAGAGTACAGGGGCGGGCATGGTTGGAGAGTACTGGGAAGGGCATGGTTGGAGAGTACAGGGGCGGGCATGGTTGGAGAGTACTGGGAAGGGCATGGTTGGAGAGTACTGGGAAGGGCATGGTTGGAGAGTACTGGGAAGGGCATGGTTGGAGAGTACAGGGGCGGGCATGGTTGGAGAGTACTGGGAAGGGCATGGTTGGAGAGTACTGGGAAGGGCACGGTTGGAGAGTACAGGGGCGGGCATGGTTGGAGAGTACAGGAGCGTGTATGACTAATGAAAGCAAACAGGGACGGGTGACAAATCAACCTTATTTACATGTAACTATTATTATGAAATGTTTACAAAACGTTAAAAAAAATTGTTTATAAATTTACAAAGTTTATTCTAGAGAGAGGTGGCCAAGCCTTCATGACCTAATATATTTATTTGACTGTTTTATTTTATAAAGCACTAGAACCATCTGATTATCAGTGCTTTCCTTATGCACCGTTCATCGTGTTAACAAATTTACACCATCTTTATCAACTTGCTACTGTCGTGATCAATTCGCTTTCATATTACGGATTTAAGAACGTATGAAAGAGGAATACTGCAGCAGGCCTACTGGCCCATGCAAGGCAGGACCTTATCAAACCCAAACCCTTTAACAAAAAACATTTGCCCATCATATTTTTAATGCTACCCAAGGAATAAGGTTTGATAAACCTTATGTGCAAGTCCCACTTAAATCTAACCCCTCTCACTCAGGTGAGAAAAGGACATAGACAGGTACTGGTCTTCAGGGTTGTCGATGCCTCGAACAATTTTTCGATAGAGTAACAGAAGCTAAGACCTCGGGTGAGAAGGGCTGGGGTTGAGTAGTTTCTGAAGATTTGAAGTTAATTTTTTGGGAACCTTTGGGAAAAGGTTGGACAAGGAGGGGGGAAATCGTTGGTTTTAAGAACCTGCCTTGTATGGGGCCAATAGGCTTACTGCAGTTTTGCTTCATTCTTATGTTATATTACATAAATCATAGTCTCAAAGTAAGTCAATTCTCCAAATTACATAATCCACATCCATAATTTGTCATGCCATGTGTCAGTAAACCCAAACGAAAGGGACAAAATATACCCCAAAATTTAGGCTGAAAGAGATGCCAGATTGTGAGTCAAGCACCCAGTGGCACCCTGGAGCTGAATTCTTCTCCAGGTTGAGGGACTGACCACCTTAAATACTTTTCTCCAAGGTTGATGAACTGATTACACATAAGAACATAAGAACATAAGAATGGAGGAACACTGCAGAAGGCCTACTGGCCCATACAAGGCAGGTCCTTATCAAAACCACCACTACCTAAGAATTTACTCCTGTACTCACGACACTAATCAAACCCAGCCCCTCCCACTCATATATTTGTCCAATCTCTTTTTAAAGCCACCCAAGGTCCTAGCCTCTATCACCCTACTCGGAAGATTGTTCCACGCATCTACAACTCTGTTCGAAAACCAGTACTTGCCTATGTCCTTTCTAAATCTAAATTTATCCAATTTAAATCCGTTATTTCTGGTTCTTACTTGGTTCGATATCCTCAGTATTTTATTAATATCTCCTTTGTTTATGCCCATCATCCACTTGTACACCTCGATGATATCTCCCTCATTCTACGTCTCTCCAGAGAGTGGAGATTCAATGCTCTAAGTCTATCTTCATACGGGAGATTTCTTATACTGTAAATCATTTTAGTCATTCTTCTTTGTATGTTCTCCAATGAATCTATATCCATCCTGTAGTAAGGAGACCAAAACTGAGCTGCATAATCCAAATGAGGTCTCACTAGTGATGTATAGAGCTGTAAAATAACTTTTGGACTTCTGTTGCTTATACTTCTTGAAATAAATCCTAGTAATCTGTTAGCCTTATTGCGCACACTTAGGCACTGTTGTCTTGGCTTTAGATTTCTGCTTACCATGACTCCAAGTCTTTTCACATTCTGTATGATCAAGCTCAACTTCACCTAGTTTATAAATTCGAGGATATTTTCATTACCAACGACTAGCACCTTACACTTATCCACATTGAACTTCATCTGCCACTTTTCAGACCAAGACATTAATTTATCCAAATCCTCCTGGAGTTCATTGGTATCCTCCTCAGAATGAATTATACGGCCTATTTTTGTATCATCAGCAAATTTACTCATGTCACTTGCAATTCCTTCATCAAGGTCATTTATGTAAATTATGAACAACAATGGGCCCAAAACTGATCCTTGTGGAACGCCACTGGTGACAAATCCCCATTCAGATTTGACCCCATTAATGGAAACTCTCTGCTTTCTATTGGTAAGCCATGCCTCTATCCATGCTAGAACTTTACCTCCTATACCATGAGCTGCCACCTTTCTTAAGAGTCTCTTATGAGGTACTCTATCGAAGGCCTTACTGAAATCCAAGTAAACTATATCATATTCTTTATCACTGTCTACTGCCTCAAATGTTTTATTGAAAAACGTCAGTAAATTTGTCAGGCAGGAACGACCACACCTACTGCCGCTGTATTTGACTGAAGAAGTCTAATGTGCAGGCAAAACATTTCAACAATGAAGATACCCAACTATTGCTCGTGTCTTAATCATCAATCTGTTGGTATTTTATACCATTTTTAATATCTCCCAGAGAAGACTCGACCCGAGGCAACAACCAATGAAACAAAAATTAAGACACATGTACAACATCTGGGTATCTTTATTGTAGACGTTTCGCCCTCCAGTGGCTTTATCAATACAAATATAAGGACATAATTAGAAGACAATAGAACTATATACAAAAGATGAGGTAATCAGTCCCTCAGTCTTGGAGTTAGTGAAGAGCACCGTAGTCGTGAAGTCTTTTCAGACTCTTCACGACTTGAATTTGTATTGATAAAGCCACTGGAGGGCGAAACGTCTACAATAAAGATACCCACATGTTGCACATGTGTCTAATTTTCATCTTGTCGGTATTGCAAAAATCACAAACCTTACTACTGTCCTCTGACGACCTAGTGTCGAGCGATTATGACCCAGGAGCTGCAGACAATTTTCTGACTAAGTTCTCCCAGTCTTCTAATATCATGTTCATTTTCTCCACTATAATCTACCTTGTCCATAATTACCACCGCATTTGTTTTGTCTGTTTCCTAAGGTGAAGTCTACGATCTTTCCTTAATTCATGGTATAACTTAACAAATCTTTGATGAGAGTTGTGTTGTAGAGGTCTGAGCTGTCTGTTAAAAGTTCGCCGTTTGCGAAGTGTATATATATATATGTATATATATAAATTAAATCACGAAACAAGTGATTTTAAATCAATAACAGAACTGCGGCTGGCCAGGACTCGATCCTGCGTTCCCATGCCCAGCCCTGTGAGAACTGATGCATACTTTGTTCAGTTCTCACAGGGCTGGGCATAGGAACGCAGGATCGAGTCCTGGCCTGTCGCAGTTCTGGTAATGATTCAAAATCATTGTCACATTAGTTGCACATGTGTACTTTTACCTAACATATTGTCGGTAATTCTACCAACATTATTACTGTGTCCATACAGATGTAATATACCATCCTCAATGACCTTGTAACAGAGAAACCTTCGCAACAACCTTCAGATTAAGTGTTAATTAACAAGTGGTTAATAAGGTTTTTTTTTATCAAGGGTTGAAGAGCTACTAAAGTGGTTAAGTATTTTACCGAGGGGTGGTGAGACGGCTCATTCCCCTGGGTATGACAAAGTGGATCAGCCATTCTCCCCAGGGTATGACAAAGTGGTTAAGTGCTCTACCGAGCGGAGGACAAAGACGCATCAATTCCTCCCCCAGTGTGAGGATAGGAGAGGTGAGGAGAGAGGAAGAGAGAGCTGCTTAAGCTTACTTAGGCAATAAACGCCATCACATTACTAAAGTCGGCATCACGAGATTTTTTCCCGGACAAGGAGGATCCCACACCAGCAGACTTCTACAGGAATCCCTCTCAAAGTCCTTCTTAGAGAATCACATGAACTGTGACAAGCTGATGAATAAGACACATGTGCAACACTATTACAAAAACGTTTCGCCTGCACACAAGGCCCCTTCAAGCGAATAACACTAAACTGACAAAAACGTTTCGCCTGCACACCACGCCTGCACACCAGGCCTGCACACCACGCCTGCACACCAGGCCTGCACACCAGGCCTGCACACCAGGCCTGCACACCAGGCCTGCACACCAGGCCTGCACACCAGGCCTGCACACCACGCCTGCACACCAGGTCCCTTCAAGCGAATAACACTAAACTGAAAAAAACGTTTCGCCCATACACCACCGGCTTCTCCACTCGAATACAGTGATGGGTAATAGAAATTAATGAAGATGACCCCTTGTGAAACTGTCAACTCTTTCATCAAATTATGTCTGCAAAGGTTGACTTTAAAACGCCTATTTTATTGCGGATTCCAGTAATTTGCCAGCTATTGATGTCAGGATGACAGAGGTGACACAGGTTATCAACAGGTATGACATTAACTTTCATCTTTACCACTGGAAATGCTCTTAGATATTATTTACTTACTATCTTGTTCCGCGGAACAAGTCTGTTTCTTCGGAACGTTTCGCTCAGACTCTTCCTGAAAGAAACGTCGTCCTAAGAAACGACTGCTCTCTTCTCTATATTAAGCAATGCTTAATATGGAATCCTTTAAAATAACTCGTGAAAATTCCTTTAAATTCCTGTGACTGAATCACTAAGGAATAGGAAGAGAAAATAATAAGAAAAAGAAGATCAGCGAGAGAGAAGTTTACAATGACAAGACAAAAAATTATGCTACGCTATTAGGAGAGACTAATCAATTATCCGATATTATACACCTGATGACAGAGCAAGGTCATTGTCAGTAGACCTTTCAAGGTCAACTTGATATTAAGGTAAATGGTTTAATAATTACCTATTAACTACACATTTATCATTACTAAAACCTTCACTTTACCCCGTCAAGGTGACTACATGATACACTTTAAGAAGTTGTAATATACATATATATATATATATATATATATATATATATATATATATATATATATATATATATATATATATATATATATATACGTATATATAATAGACACTGAAACAAATGCATCAAATAATATTGCGCCTTTGGGGGTGACTAATCACTGCAGAAATTAAACATTAAGAGTTGGAGGCCTTTTTCTCTACAGTAATATAAATGCTGCACTGTCCATATTCATCTCTATTTTATATCGTTCCGTATATCTTATTGAATAAATTACCATTTTTTTTAAACGGGTTCCATGTCAAAACAAAGATTAACTAGACTAGAGTTTAATCAAGTCATTATTTAACAAAGCATTAGACAGACCAAAACATCACTGGATAAAGCTCTACAAAGAGAGAAAGTTTGTGTTTCAATTGTGTTGTAGAGGTCTGAGCTGTGCTCAGACCTCTACAACACAATTGTCCTCAAAGATTTGTTAAGTTATACCATGAATTAAGGAAAGATCTTGGACTTCACCTTACGAAACAGACAAAGCAAATGCGATAGTAATTATGGACAAGGTAGATTACAGTGGGAAAATGAACATGTTATTAGACGACGATGGAACTTACGTGCCTCTTAAGCACTATTGTTACCCGGCAGTAGGTCCGGTGTGATCAGCATTCCCAGGACCATATTTTTTTTAGTTGATAATTGTACAGCTAGGGATTTCCATCTCAAATCTGCCCTGCCTCTTGATGAAGCAGGCCGCTCCTCTTACTAAGTTTTCTCTAGCACGCCTTAGTATGTGGTATCTGCCTCCAGTAATGATGTTGGTTATTACTGCCATTAGTTTGCTCTCTGTGAGAGTGATTATGTCTCGTTTACCATAAGCTTACAATGCTATCCACATTGGTAGACATTATTCCGACACCAGCACCTCCCTGCCTCTCAGTCATCTGGGTCCTGGGTCCTGCCTCTCAGTCATCCTGGGTCCTGGGTCCTGCCTCATCCTCCCATTTCCCCCCGTCCTTTTTTTTTTTTTTTAGCGAAACTGGATGCATCAAAACTATACTAATACACTATTTTATACGATAGTTACATGGTGGGGAACAAATGCTTGTTGTTTTGCCTGTTATATTCCATCACACAGGATGGGTCACATAGTGTTGAAAAGTGTCAGTCTGAGCTGGGAGACTTCAGACCGGGCCGAGGGGGCCTTGACCCCAGAAACTTTCTCGAAGTAGACACCAGGCAGACAATGTTTCCCCTCTGCTTACATAAGAACATAAGAAAGGAGGAACACTGCAGCAGGCCTGTTGGCCCATACTAGGCAGGTCCTTCACCCTTATCAAATCATGACATTGCTCTACACAGGGCGAAACGTCTCAATAAATGCTTTTTTGGCAGCCTATGACTTTTCTTCACTTTAAATATTAAGATTTTACTCAATTTTCCCACTTAAACTGATAATGAAAAATAGTGATATTTATAATAATCACTATAATCATAATAATATATTTCTACACAAAAAATATCAATTATTTTATATGCATACTGTTCATAAATCACACGCTAAAAAAAATCAAGTCAAATATTGCATTGTCAAATGAAATGATTCGTAATTAAATACTGCAGAGGTATCAAAGTTTTTTCAATACTCAACCTGCAACTTAGAAGAGGTGAAGTTGATCGATCCTACTGGAATGTGAGCTGGTCTGTGCGAAAGTCGCCAATTATAACAAAAAAGTTTGGTGGCATGGTGCCATAACTCTCAGTGCTGGCATGGTGCCATAACTCTCGGTGCCATAACTCTCAGTGCCATAACTTACAGTGGAGCTGACATGGTGCCATAACTGTAAGTGGAGCTGCCATGGTGCCATAACTAAGTGGAGCTGGCATGGTGCCTTAAACCAGAAACAAAATCACAAAGCGTACACACACACACAGACGAGGAGAGATTAAGGGAAATCGACTTGAAACTGGAGGACAGGAGAGACAGGGGACACATGATTACGACATATAAAATACTGATAGGAATTGGCAAGGAGAATAGAGACAGAATGTTTCAAAGATGGGACACAGCAACAAGGGGTCATAATTGGAAGTTGAAGACTCAGATGGGTCATAGGGATGTTAGGAAGTATTTCTTTAGCCTTAGAGTTGTCAGGAAGTGGAATAATCTGGAGAGTGAAGTAGTGGAGGCAAATTCCATACATAGCTTTAAGAAGAGGTATGATAAAGCTCATGGAGCAGGGTGAGAGTGACTTAGTAACGACCAGTGAAGAGGCGGGGCCAGGAGCTATGAATTGACCCCTGCAACCCCATATAGGCGACTACATATAGATGAGTACACACATCGATGGTCTTCACCCAGTCGCTCCAGGCGAGACAGCTGCCAGAAAACTGGAAAAAACCCAGTGTTGTGGACATGGAATGGAAGGGGAGCAGATACGAGGCAATAAATTTTAGACTAGAGTCTTTAAGAAGCATATTACATCACTAAAACATGAAGTTTCTTATAAAGAAAAATCATACTGTTTTATGGATGAACAAACCAGTCTTAGGAGCTTGAGTTTTATAAGAGTCACAGATATAACGGGAAAGACAACGATGAATATCCTACAAGAATACCTTAGGCTTTGTACCATGTCAATACCTTCGACTTTGTACCATGTCAGTCTAGTACAGAAATTATATGAAAGAAGGAGCAGGAATAAATGGTAGAGTACTCTACTAGATCAGAGTGCATTTATAATAAAAAAAAATGGTTACAGGGGTCGATTCACAGCTCTTGGCTACGTCCCTTCGCTGGTCGCTAATAGGTCCACTCTCTCCCTGCTCCATAAGCTTTATCGTACCTCTTCTTAAAGCATGTATGGATCCTGCCTCTATTACGTCACTCTCCAGATTGTTCAACTTCCTGACAACTTTGTGACTGAAGAAATACTTCCTAACATCCCTGTGACTCACCTGAGTCTTCAACTTCCAATTGTGACCCCTTGTTGCCATGTCCCATCTCTGGAACATCTTGTCCCTATCCACTTTGTCAATTCTTCTCAGTACTTTATACGTCGTTAACATTTCCTCCCTATCCCTCCGGTCCTCCAGTGTCGCCACGTCGATTTCTCTTAACCTCTCCTCGTGGGACATACCCCTTAGCTCCGTGACTAGTCTTGCTGCAAATCTTTGCACCTTCTCAAATTCCTTTACGTGCTTGACCAGGTGTGGGTTCCATACTGGTGCTGCATACTCTAATATGGCCTGACGTACACGGTGTACAGTGCCTTGAACGATTCCTTGCTAAGGTGTCGAAACGTTATTCTTAGGTTTCCTAGGCGCCCATATCCTGCAGGAGTTATCTGTTTGATGTGCGCCTCAGATGTGCTCGGTATTATACTCACCCCAAGATCTTTTTCCTTGAGTGAGGTTTGCTGTCTTTGATCCCCCCCTACCCTTTGACTCCCCCTACCCTGTTGAAGAGGTAGGGGGGTCAAAGGGTAGGGGGGGTCAATTGTCCTTACGAAAGCAGACAAAGCAAATGCGATAGTAATTATGGAGAAGGTAGATTGCAGGGGAAAAATATACATGATATTAGGAGACAGGGAAACTCAGGCGCCTCTTAAATTTGCACACATCATGTGACACAACATATGTACACAACAATCAAACTTTTCCAATAATCATTGGTAATATGGCACTTCCGGGACACACCAAAATAAACTCACTGGTTAATTCACCACCTCAATTGAGGTCCACCCCACACAAATTTGGGGGAGGAAGGGGGGTGGGAGGGAAGTAAACTATATTAATGTCATCAGAAATATAGCTTCCTGGAACGAGTGTTTACAAATTTACTTGTCTGTCTGTCCACCGCCATATTACCTGACAATTACGGTGCGTAATTGGCTAATCATTTTATATAATCCAACTTTCATCAGGGCTAAAGTGGCGATGCTTTCAAACCAGCCTAGATGATATACATTTTCACCCCGCCCTCTGCCCTCTATTCCCCATCTCCTCCTTCATCTCCCCTCCCCCTTCTCTCTGCCCTATCTCTTCTTACTCCCACCCTCTTGGCTCCTTCACACGCCCTCTTTCTCGGCTAAGATCCGCGTCAGGAAACACCTATCATGTTTCCTGACCACTATTACCTAACCTAACCTCTCTCTCTCCGTCACCCCCTTTTTACTCATCCCTACCTCCCTCCCCCACTCTCCCTCTCTACCTTCTCAATCCTATCAACATCTTACCTTTGATGAGTTTCGAGAGTCTTTCTACTCCAGGAGCCCGACAATGGGACAGGCTCGTCAATCAGGTCAATCAGGCTGTTGCTACTGGAGGTCCGCTGCTCCACATATCCATCAAAGCCTGGTTGATCTGGCACCTGGGGAAGATACTTGTCCGGTTTCCTCTTGAAGACTTCTACACTTGTTTCAGCAGTGTTTCTGATATCTTCTGGTAAGATGTTGAATCTGCAGC
This sequence comes from Cherax destructor, assembly GCA_009830355.1. Classification (NCBI taxonomy): domain Eukaryota; kingdom Metazoa; phylum Arthropoda; class Malacostraca; order Decapoda; family Parastacidae; genus Cherax; species Cherax destructor. The sequence goes on from WNWK01000057.1 coordinate 12,831, forward strand.
CACGGATGTTGATACAGTGCTCCCTTATTGTGCTCACTGCACCCATGCTATTCACTGGGTTTATTTTACACTTCCTCCCATATCTCTCGCTCCTGTATGTTGTTATGGCAATGTGCAAATTTGGGACCAGGACCTTAAGTACTTTCCAGGTATATATTATCCTCTCCACATTTAGACATGAGTGCTACAGGATCTAGACATGAGTGTTACAGGCTGTTACTATGATAGGGAAGCCGCCACTAACACACATGCTCAGTCTACCAGCTTACTACCTCCTTCGCCAAGAGAACAGATTTTGTAGGCAAAACGGCCAGCTTATTGTGCACCCCATATCCAATATCCATCCTGTGGATGGTAGTGGCTAATTTACTATGAACCCCATATCTATCCTGTGGAAGGTAGTGGCTAGGTTATTGTACACCCCATACCCATCCCGTGGACGACAGCAGCTAATTTCCTGTGGTCACCTCCACCTTGTTTATCTTCGTGCACAGCTTCACGGAAAGAAATGTACACGCCCCAACTAAAACGTTGCACATGTCTTAATTTTTTAACTTGTGGATATTGTATACCATTCATGTACAACATTCACATTTGCAACAGCAAGATTACCCCATAACCTTCCCAGCAGCTGTGTCAAGACCCAGCAAGACCACAACACTACCTACCCAGCAGCTGTGTCAAGACCCAGCAAGACCACAACACTACCTACCCAGTAGCTGTGTCAAGACCCAGCAAGACCACAACACTACCTACCCAGCAGCTGTGTCAAGACCCAGCAAGACCACAACACTACCTACCCAGCAGCTGTGTCAAGACCCAGCAAGACCACAACACTACCTACCCAGCAGCTGTGTCAAGACCCAGCAAGACCACAACACTACCTACCCAGTAGCTGTGTCAAGACCCAGCAAGACCACAACACTACCTACCCAGAAGCTGTGTCAAGACCCAGCAAGACCACAACACTACCTACCCAGAAGCTGTGTCAAGACCCAGCAAGACCACAACACTACCTACCCAGCAGCTGTCAGACCCAGCAAGACCACACACTACCTACCCAGTGCTGTGTCAAGACCCAGCAAGACCACAACACTACCTACCCAGAAGCTGTGTCAAGACCCAGTAAGACCACAACACTACCTACACAGAAGCTGTGTCAAGACCCAGTAAGACCAAACTACAAACACTGGCACCCAGTTCCTAGACTCATAATGCGCCTCTGTAATCCTTTATCCAGCGCCCACACCACGCGTATATGATACATAAAAGTCAGTAAAATATAACTCTAAAATTACCGTTTGCAAGAAACGCCTATTCAACGAAATACACTGCAAGCAACTGTGAGCCCTTCTTCTTGTGTGTCTTACGTTCCCATATGATTTTGTTTTAGCTCTGCAGCATTAGCCTTTCATGAGTGCACTACCCACAACAAACATCATCCTCCTCCTCCAGCAGAGCCACGCCCAGACACAGTCACGCCAGGGATGACACATGACAGTTATCTTAATACATGGGGCAGAGCGTCTTATGTATCACCTACGATACTTGATTTGAAATTTAAGTGAGTTGTGGTGAGGGAGGATATAATAATAATAATAATAATATATAATTTAGTATTAATATATATTTTATTATTAAAAAAATGTATTTTATTATTATTATTATTATTATTATTATTATTATTAGTATCCCCGAAAGGATAATCTTAAGTGACTGCCAGAACTTAAAAATATTTCTCTAAACTTTCGTTCAGAGCACCAGAACTCCTCATCCAGTCGGGTTCAACGTCGGTGTAGGGTGAGACAATATGTCAGGTGCACAATATGTCACAAGTGCAACTAATGTGACATTTTTAGTTGCACTTACGTCCTTTTACCTAACATATTGTCGGTAATTCTACCACATTATTACAATAAATGTGGCAAGTTTAGCGGTGGTGATCCATGACCACAGATGTAGTATTCTGGCCACCATAACCGGAATAACTTCCACATCTGTTTAGATGCAGATCTGACATATTTTATATGAAATTATTACAAAACTTTGAATCGTTTGGATTCCGAGTTATTACTGGAGAACGTCTGTTCTGATAGGCTTCAAACTTTCACTGTTGATGGGCTTCATTAAAAGGAAGCCTGGCTTTCACTTTGGGCTATGCAGATTTTAAATTGCCGATTTTCATAGCTCGAGAATGCCTCTTCTGGTCGGCTTCAAACGCTAAGCACTGCTGTGTTTTAACTGGATATTTCTGTACTTAATTTGGACGGTCTAGGTGCCATTTTGCCAATTTTATAGAAAAGCTATAATTAACTTTCTTGAAAAATAAAAAGATTTTTTTTTTTGCTTTTAGGATTGTCGAGAATTTTAAATAAAAAATATCAGTGCAAAAAAAAAAAGATAATACTGAAAACTCGCGTTTTCAAAGAGTTTTTAATTTTCACGAGTTTAACGAGCCATTAAATACTATATTTTCGTACATGAGTATATGCCAGAATCGGTCATATTATGTGGTCCATGAGGACACTGTGAGACAGAAGTCTGCTCTAAGAGCAGACTTCTGTCCGATCATTGCCTGAGACCCCAACACGGCCAAGCACCATGTCCTTGTGCGCAGAGTGGAGACGTGCTAACCCTCTCCCGGATATTCTGAACCACAGGGTGAACACAAACATAAGGGGCAAACACAGCACATTGGGAATCCTGGTAAACGGTCTACTAGGATTCAGTAACGAGAACAAGAGTAGCAAGGATAGCTTAGGACTCCACACTGAACAGAGGCTAGTTTAGCAACTGTTCACATTACAAGTCCTCCACAGCCATCATCACAAAGTCAACACCGTCCTGACTCGTCATCAAAGAATTTGTTCCTGGAAGCATGAACTAAATTATGCACCAAGAAATTAGCAAAGGTGGTCACCAGAGCTGGGTACTTTTGGGATTCCCTTCCACCGTATACAAAGACAACCTTGGTAATCACCAAGGGCGTGTGAGAGTAAGAGGGAGTGTACTCACACAGGTGTAGGCCTAATGCACGAGTCAGCTACTCACCTGCAAAAGAAAAAATAAATCATTATTTTATGTAACAAAATAATAATTGACACGTAAAGTAGAGGAAGAGAGAGAAATGGGTAGAAGAATACTTAGGGAAGAATAAGGTTAGATTTTGCCACAGAAGCGGCTAATTCACTGCGTAGCCAACATCCATCCTGCGGACGATAGCGCAAGAACGTATACACACACAATAGGCCTAGGAACTAGGCCTTCAAAAGAGTTTACATTAAAACATCTGGTTGAATATTTTTACTTTCTATTTCCTCTTTTACAAGCAAATTTAGCATAATTTCAGTAAAATGTCTGTTATTTACACTTCTAAGAAACGTCGACATATTAATAAGATATTAAACTAACCATATATTCCTCAATAAGCGAACAATGACTTACAAGTGACGATAAGATGACTACATACACTGCATTAGTTTGATCATCGTCTGTGTCTCTGCCAAACTGCCAGAACTACTTGCAAGCCTAAGCCTGGCTGCAACATCAGCTTGTTTACACTGCAAGTTGCTCTGCAACGTAGATAAGCACATCTGCGTTTATCTATGTTCATGTTATCAGACATAATTATAGATCTTCTCAGGTTTCTAACTGCATTCAATCTTCTTCAAAATTCCAACCTCAAAAATTCCACAGCCTTAACCACCACTAACACCTTCGGCCCCCACCATAACCACCATCACAAGGAACTACCTTCAGCACCACTAATTCACAAGCACTATAATATATAATAACTATAATCAATAGCCTATAACCTGGCCCCATCATGTTTCAGAGCGCTGATTGTATGTGCGCTCAGGTGATGTTTGTGGACACCTTCCACTGTTTGTGGACACCTCCTCTGTTTGTGGACACCTCCCTCTGTTTGTGGACACCTCCCTCTGTTTGTGGACACCTCCCTCTGTTTGTGGACACCCTCTGTTTGTGGACACCTCCCTCTGTTTGTGGACACTCCCTGCTTGGACACCTCCCATTGTGGAATCACGCACACCTCCTGTAAAGGACACCAACTCCAGTATTCTACGTGAATATCAATACTGAGTGATCGATAAAGGATTGTTTTCTTCCTGCTCTCCCTTCTTTTCCTTCATTCTCTCTCCCTCTCCTCTCTCCATTGTCTCCCATTTTTTTTTCATTCTCTCTCTCCCTCCCTCCATTCCTGTTCATTCGTTCTCTCTCACCCGTTCCTTCAATTTTTCTCCCACCAGATCCTTCATTCTAACTCCTTCCCATTCCTTCTACTCTCTCCCTCATGTTCCTTCATTCTCTCTACTTCCCGTTCACTGTTTCTCCCGTTACATCTCTCTTCCACCTGTTCCATCAAGGTCCTTTTCAGTAGACAGTCGACTAGTTTTACCATGAAAAGTTCTATCACTGATCCGGCAACACCATTAGTACACCAACAGCTGGAGACTATCACCCTACACTATGACCACCACAACAGCTGGATACCAACACCCACCACCACCAAAACAAAAGATGGCCACCCAACATCATCCCCACCACAACAGCTGGCCACCAACACCATCACGACAGCTGGTTACCAACACCCTCCACCACCAAACAGCTAGCTACCAACACCCTTCATCACCACCACAACAGCTGGATAACAATAGCCTCCACCATCACAAAAGATGGTCACCAACAACCTCCACTACCACGACAGCTGGCCACCAACACCACCACAACAGCTGCCCACCAACAACCTCCACAACCACAACAGCTGGTCACCAACAACCTCCACCACCACAACAGCTGGTCACCAACAACCTCCACCACCAATATTATACTAAACCGGTCCCCTCCCTCAGTAATTTAGCTTGAGTGCCTGGTAATATACAAAGGTAATCATGACATCACGATACTCAACCTGGATCCAGAGACATGGGACCTCACCAGCTTCGCACATATCATGTGTACCAACAACCTCCACCAGCTCAATCATTAATGATAACGGTCCCTCCCTAGTATTGCTTAGTCCTCAATTACAAAGGTAATCATATTACACTGAGATGAGAGGTGCTTCAATGATCCCAGAGTTTTGCATAGTGTCTACTTAACAACTTGCTCTAACTTCACTACTATTCTATATCACTATGACAACCATCACCACCAAAATCATTACTACTAAAACCATCGCTACAACTACCACCAGTACCAAAACCATCTCTCCCACAACCACCACTACTATCATCACTACCACAACGACCACTACTACCACCATCACTGCCACTTCCCCACCACACTCCTAATAGCAATTAAAGTTGTAAATTACCTTCAAATTACAAGAGAGCATCGGGGACGAAGCGGGGCCACTTGGCCTCTCCAGCTACACCTGGCCATGGTGGACACCTGGCCAACAACACCTTTGAAATTAGACACACAATACCTGGAGGGTGTTTCGGGGGTCATCGCCCCCGTGGCCTGGTCCATGACCAGGTCTCGACAAGTGAATATTTTTATCTGAAAAAGTTTCGCCAACCAGTGGCTGTATTAATTCTACACAGATTATTTTAACGTTTTGAAACTTGAGACATTAGAGGTGATCAGTCCCACAGCCTTTGCAGAACTGTACATAGAAGACAGTGGAATACGAGGGACTGATTACCATATATTTTACTGTCTCCACTTTACCATCTTCAAATTACCTTTGCATTGAATTGATAAAATCACTGGAAGTCGGAATTTTTTCAAATAAAAGATGCCAGGTGTTGCACATGTTTTCAAGGCCTCATTTTTGTCGGAAATGAACACCAGTTTTGTAAAACACCTGCCCAAGCTAAACTAGAGCCCTCCCACACACTTAAGCTCGTCACAAGCCACTTTTGAAGTGCTTAATGAGCACTTCTAAAGAAAATCGTCACACTTAACCTGTGCTTCTAGAGTCAATGTTGAAAATGACATAAAATACCGAGACGTGGATGAGTAAGACACAGCTGAATATCTTTGTTGGAAAGTTTTCTTCTACACAGTAGGCTTCTAGTCAAATACAGAGGCAGCAGGTGTAGTAATGAAATTAGAACGTAATCAGTCCATCAATCTAAGAGAAATAGTATTTGAATTAGTCATTCTTACTCATCAAGTCAATCATCAAAGTTAATGAACATTTTCCAACCACATTACCATAATTAGCTGGTACTTCTAAATCAATCTCTAAAACATTGGTCTGCTTACACTACAAGAAGTTGATAAATAAGACACATGTGCAGCACTCGATTATCTGTGGTGAAGAACTGTTTCGCCTGCGTAGCAGGCGACCTTGGGGAAAATACAGAGGTGAATCAAACTCCTGGAGACATTAGAAACATTGCAATTCGCCTCTGTATTCGACTGACGAAGCCTGCTACGCAGGCGAAACGTTTCATCACATAACTCTTGCTTCTAGACTAATTCAACAAGAATCACATAGGATATCATGCACCCACCAGAGGCTATTACAGTATATATATGACGTCTAATTTATAGTTAGGTTTCAAGTAATTCCACTAAGGGCTGAGGGAAGGGTTTTCCCCAACTGACATGTTCAGTAAGTGTTGAACTTGTAATGAACACTCTGCCTCACTAGTACATAAGGAGGAACACTACAGCAGGCCTACTGGCCCATACCAGGCAGGTCCATATCAAACTCAAACTCACTAACAAAAAATATATGCCTAACCCATTTTCAATGCTATCCAAGAAATAAGCTTTGATAAACCTATTACTCATGTGCAAGTCCCACTCAGATCCAATCCCTCTCACTCATGTATTATATATCAAACCTAAATTTGAAGCTACCCAAGGTTTTAGCTTCAATGACCTTGCAGTGCTTAATTAATAAATTGATGGTGCAGAGGCAACATTAATTACACATCTTTTTCAGACTATGAAAGTCATCAACAAGGACGTTAATGAAAAAAATAAGCGTCATCAAAGCCAATCATATTAAATTCACTAAGATAATTAGTGTTAATTTGTTAACTAGATATATATTATTAAAGTCATATTTACAAGGGACTAATTAAAAAACTGGCTGTATGATTTGTATTATTAATTTTTAATAAATTCTCTTTAAATAAACTAGTTTTTCCATAAGTAAAATTGTATATTATTTCCTTTCAAGAAGGCAATTTTATATTTAAGAATTTCAACGTTACAGTGGAATTATCAATACAAATTCAAGGACATGATTGGAAGACAGTAGAACTATATACCAAAGATGAGGTAATGAGTCCCTCAGTCTTGGAGTTGGTGAAGAGCACCATAGTCGTGAAGAGTCCGAAACACAGGCAAGAAAGCTGGTGCTTATATACTGGCGTCAGGTGGTGAGGGACGGGTAGCAGACGAATACATTGTCACTGGTAGGCGGGATTCCCCAGTGGAAGAAGGTCATACCCCAGGGACGGGTCACTAGTAGTGAAGAAGGTTGTTGTGATGTCCTCTGAACCAAGAGTCCATGATGTTGCAGTGTCTGACAAGTTGCACATGATGTTGCAGTGTCTGACAAGTTGCACATGATGTTGCAGTGTCTGACAAGTTGTACATGATGTTGCAGTGTCTGACAAGTTGTACATGATGTTGCAGTGTCTGACAAGTTGTACATGATGTTGCAGTGTCTGACAAGTTGCACATGATGTTGCAGTGTCTGACAAGTTGCACATGATGTTGCAGTGTCTGACAAGTTGCACATGATGTTGCAGTGTCTGACAAGTTGCACATGATGTTGCAGTGTCTGACAAGTTGTACATGATGTTGCAGTGTCTGACAAGTTGCACATGATGTTGCAGTGTCTGACAAGTTGCACATGATGTTGCAGTGTCTGACAAGTTGTACATGATGTTGCAGTGTCTGACAAGTTGTACATGATGTTGCAGTGTCTGACAAGTTGCACATGATGTTGCAGTGTCTGACAAGTTGCACATGATGTTGCAGTGTCTGACAAGTTGCACATGATGGTATACAATACCGACAAGATGAAACCATGTGCAACATTTGATTACCTCGTCTTTTGTATACAGTTCTACTGTTTTCGAGTTATGTCCTTGAACTTGCATTGATAAAGCCACTGGTTGGCGAAACGTCTACAATAAAGATACCCAGATGCTGCACATGTATCTAATTTTCATCAATACTGGACTATTTCATTACACTGATGTCATCGATAGTTAAATCATTACTTTTTCCCAGGCTGCAAAATATTTTTGGAATTACCAGTGTTGACTTTTTAGATGCTGCAAAATTTTGGCCACATCCAACATCAGTGAATGTTTTCTTGCTTGATATTAAATCTGTTGATACATTAGACAATTGTGCAACATCTGGGTATCCTTACCTTGCCAATGTTTGGTCCACCAGTGACTTTCAATACAGTACATAGATATATGAAGATCTTAGATATACAGAAGACAGTGGAAGAGGAGGTAATGAGTCCCTCAGTCTAGGCGCAGGTGATGAGCACCGTAATCTTGAAGTATCTGAAGCACAGGCAGGAAGACTGGTGTTTGTATACTGGCATCAGATGAAGTGCAGCAGACGAAGGTATTGTCACTGGTAGGCGGGAGTCCTCAGTGGAAGTATGTCTTGCCCAAGAGTTGGACAGGAGTAGCAAGTAGGTTGTGGTATATCCTCTGTACCAAGATTCCATGATGTTGTTGTTTCTGATACCTTATATATCAGTGGTATTCAGAGACGACAACTGACATACAACTTGTCAGACAGAGCAACGTCATGGAATCATGGTACAGAGGACATTACCACAACCTATGGTTGCTACTCCTGGCTCAACTCTTGGGTATGATCTACTTCCACTGGGAAATCCCGTCAACCAGTGACAATACCTTCGTCTACTGCACTTCATCAGTATATAAGCTCCAATCTTCCTGCCTGTGCTTCGGGATCTTCAAGACTACGGTGTTCATCATCTGCTCCTAGACTGAGGGACTGATTACCTCCTCTTCCACTGTCTTTTCTATATGTTCTACAGTCTTCAGATAATGTCCATGTATTTTATTGATAAAGGCACTGGATGGCAAAACGTCTACAAAGTAAAGATACCCTGATATACGAAAAAAATAGTTATGACGATGGAGTCATTCACAAGTATCAGTTATATGAAGGAAATACACCAGAGAACAACTTTTTATTGGGACAACGAATTGTTCTATGTAAAACTTCATCAAATCGTGACATGAACAACGCAAAACACCTAACAACACAAGCCACATACGCCCCACCGGGCAAACAACACCCCACCGCAACTCGCTACAGGAGTAACCACATCAAACCCTACTCCAAATATTTTACACCCCACCCCCGCCCGGCGCCTCATAATTTAAACCTCCATTCCTGCAGAACACAATACAACCCCCTCCCCTCAGCCCCAACCCCCACCATCAAAGCCAATGAGGCGAGTCACTGGCTTTTAGCAAGCCACGTAATAATATTCATGATCCACTAGACAAACTAAACCAAGACTCGAGTGGTAAGAATAGCAACATTGTTCATGTGGTCGATATCTTGTATTCTATATTGCTCAACAACACTGAAGAAGAATATGTTTAAAAGTGTACACGGGAGAGGCTACCACACCATGCATATGCTTGCATCCTAGGCCAGATCAAGCCTATCCACGCAGCCTATACTGGACCAAGACTATCCTTGCACCCTACGCCACACCAAACACTTTATACCAGACCAAAAAAAAAAAAATTCACCATACCAAACACTTCCCTCACACCCTACACCAGAGCGAGCACACCCTACACCAGAGCAAGCACACCCTACACCAGACAACTATACCCTACACCAGAGCGGGCACACCCTACACCAGACAACTATACCCTACACCAGAGCGAGCACACCCTACACCAAACAACTATACCCTACACCAGAGCGGGCACACCCTACACCAGACAACTATACCCTACACCAGAGCGGGCACACCCTACACCAGACAACTATACCCTACACCAGAGCGGACACACCCTACACCAGACAACTATACCCTACACCAGAGCAGGCACCCCTACACCAGACAGACCACCCTACACCAGAGCAGCACACCCTACACCAGAGCAGCACACCCTACACCAGAGCAAAACCCTACACCAGAGCAGACACACCCTACACCAGACAGACACACCCTACACCAGGAGACAGAGCAACACCCTACACCAGAGCAGGCACACCCTACACCAGAGCAGACACCCTACACCAGAGCAGACACACCTACACCAGAGCAGCACACCCTACACCAAAGCAGGCAGAACCTACACCAGAGCAGACACACCCTACACAAGAGCAGGCACACCTACACCAGAGCAGACACACCCTACACTAGAGCAGAGCACACCCTACACCAGAGCAGGCACACCCTACACCAGAGCAGGCACACCTACACCAGAGCAGCACACCCTACACCAGAGCAGCACACCCTACACCAGAGCAGCACACCCTACACCAGAGCAGCACACCCTACACCAGAGCAGACACACCCTACACCAGAGCAGACACACCCTACACTAGAGCAGGCACACCTACACCAGAGCAGGCACACCTACACCAGAGCAGGCACAACCTACACCAGAGCAGGTACACCCTACACCAGAGCAGGCACACCCTACACCAGAGCAGGCACACCCTACACCAGAGCAGGACACCCTACACCAGAGCAGACACACCCTACACCAGAGCAGACACACCCTACCAGCCAGAGCACACCCTACACCAGAGCAGGCAACCCTACACCAGAGCAGACACCCTACACCAGAGCAGGCACACCCTACACCAGAGCAGCACACCCTACACCAGAGCAGGCACACCCTACACCAGAGCAACACACCCTACACCAGAGCAGACACACCCTACACCAGAGCAGACACACCCTACACCAGAGCAAACATACCCTACACCAAAGCAAGCACAACCTACACCAGAGCAGGCACCCCCTACACCAGAGCAGACACACCCTACACCAGAGCAGGCACACCCTACACCAGAGCAAACACCCTACACCAAAGCAGGCAGAACCTACACCAGAGCAGACACACCCTACACTAGAACAGACACACCCTACACCAGAGCAGGCACACCCTACACCAGAGCAGGCACACCCTACACCAGAGCAGGCACACCCTACACCAGAGCAGGCACACCCTACACCAGAGCAGACACACCCTACACCAGAGCAGACACACCCTACACTGAGCAGACACATCCTACACTAGAGCAGGCACACTCTACACCAGAGCAGGCACAAACTACACCAGAGCAGGCACAAACTACACCAGAGCAGGTACACCCTACACCAGAGCAGGCACACCCTACACCAGAGCAGGCACACCCTACACCAGAGCAGACACACCCTACACCAGAGCAAACACACCCTACACCAAAGCAAGCACAACCTACACGAGAGCAGGCACACCCTACACCAGAGCAGACACCCTACACCAGAGCAGGCACACCTACACCAGAGCAGACACCCTACACCAGAGCAGGCACACCCTACACCAGAGCAAACACACCCTACATCAGAGCAGACACACCCTACACCAGAGCAGACACACCCTACACCAGAGCAAACATACCCTACACCAAAGCAAGCACAAACTACACCAGAGCAGGCACACCCTACACCAGAGCAGACACCCTACACCAGAGCAGGCACACCCTACACCAGAGCAAACACACCCTACACCAGAGCAGGCACACCCTACACCAGAGCAAACACACCCTACACCAGAGCAAACACACCCTACACCAGAGCAGGCACACCCTACACCAGAGCAGGCACACCCTACACCAGAGCAAACACACCCTACACCAAAGCAGGCACACCCTACACCAGAGCAGACACCCTACACCAGAGCAGACACCCTACACCAAAGCAGGCACACCCTACACCAGAGCAGGCACACCCTTGCAATCTACACCCAGGGTAATGTTTCTCAATAGGCCGTTGATGATATATTTGACGTAAATAGGTGGCTATAACCTTATAGAGAATTTTCAGTTGAAGGCTTTGCCAGTGCGGTAAACCGAACCTCCACTCACCTTACTGCTTGCTTGCTTTGCTTGCTTGCTTTCTTGTTTGCTTAAGCCGAGTAATTCGTTGCTTGCTTGCTTATCTTCCTACGTGGCAGCCTGCTGGAGAGACAGGTAACCAGCCTCTGTCAAATTGCTCACATCCCTATATGCCTCGTTGCCTTCGTTAGGTTTTGCATGTGATGTCACGGGTTACTTGTCGGCCATACTGGACGTGAAGGCGTAATGACAATCTATGTATACTGAGAGTGCATGCAAGATTTCTCTCATCTAAGCCACTACGATGATTATTGCTTATGATGTTGTAGTTGTTGGTTGTACAAATCTAAGCCTCTACGATGGTTACTGCTCGTTGCTAAAGAATCTTTAAGGACGAAAACAAAGGACTTGTGCCTCAAGACTGAAAGACAGTCAATAGAAACGCTCTCTTCAAGCTGGTTAAGGGTTTTAAATCCAAGAATTTGGAGCTACTCTCCCTTTCTTAATATCAAACCTACTTACCTCACATTCTCCAGACGTTGTATGATTGGTTGTAAGTTTAACTTACACGGGTGAAATACGTGACGTCAAACTTTCACATGACACATAACTGGATAATCATCATGGAGGAGCGCTAAAGCCGTAGGGATTATACAGCTCCTCTGGGGGGGAAAGGGATGAAAGGCATTCAGGGCTCAATTCAGGGAACTGGAGCACAGATCCAATTCTCTAGATCAAGAGCCCCCTCACCAGCATCAAGGGTGACTGGATAATTAAGTACAAGGTAAACATTGGTGGCTATTTAACACTGTAATTGTTTACAATGATCAAATGTTATGGTGCAACTCATGGTAGTTGTTGTGAGGTGCTGCACTCGCAAGGATTTCACAAAACGTTGGTTTTATTACGTTTTCTTCTACCAGCCCTAGGGTTACCAGCCCCAGGGCTACCAGCCCCGGGGCTACTTACCCTAGGTCTACTTACCCCAGGGCTACCATCCCCGGGACTACTTACCCTAGGGCTACCATCCCCGGGACTACTTACCCTAGGGCTACCATCCCCGGGGCTACTTACCCCAGGGCTACCAGCCCGGGGCTACTTACCCCAGAGCTAGCAACTAACAGATATACATTAAGACTTCAGTAAGTTTTCCCACCTAGTGAAGGGACACAGTTCATGACTTTCTCACATATCGGAGTTTATCAATACAAAGTCGCCATGATTCACGTCCAATATGGCCGACAAGTCTAAATCTGCTGACTTTAGACATGTTATTGCAAAACCTCAATATGACTTGCTTGCCTGCGTGCATGATTGTCTTCCCGCCGCTCAAACAGCCTATTCCTGTCCATCCTGTCAAGTCCGAGTATTTTGTATGTCGCTATCATATCTTCCCTTCTTCTATCCCCTAATACCGACAGGTTTAGATCTCTTAGCTTCTCGTACAGCTCGTTTCTCTTAGCTTTGGGAATAATCTTGTTACATGTGTGTGTGTCTGTGTGTGTGTGAGGTAAATAACAAGGTTTACATATTAAATAACACGCAAAGGACAGACGTATCCAGAAGGCGTAGTTCACAACCCACCTGTGGAGGAAGCATGGCAACAGTGTGGTGGAAGCATGGCAACAGTGTGGAGGAAGCATGGCAACAGTGTGGAGGAAGCATGGCAACAGTGTGGTGGAAGCATGGCAACAGTGTGGAGGAAGCATGGCAACAGTGTGGAGGAAGCATGGCAACAGTGTGGAGGAAGGATGGCAACAGTGTATACCCTCAAGCAAGGAAGGGAAGGAGGGAGAGAGAGAAGGAAAGTTAGAAGGAAAACGGGGAAGGGAGAAGGGAGAAAGAAAATATGAAAGAAGGTGGGAGGGAAGGAGAGGGAACGAGGAAGAGAGAAGGAATGGAAGAGGGAACGTGAAAGGGGGAGTGAACGAGGGAGAAGGAAAGTAGGAAGGAAGAAGGTGGAAGGGAAGCCAGATAGGTTTAGAGAAGCACCAGAAGAGCGTGTTAACACTAACACAAAAGACTGCTAGCATACTGACTGGTCAGACCATCAACCAGCAGGCCTGGTCTGCAAGCGGGCCGCTGGGGCGATGACCTCCCGCAATCACGTACAGGTTGACTACAAGCCGGAAATGAAGTCCAGGTATCACTAGATGAGTAATGAAGGAAGTTATGTGGCGACACTACTTCACAAAGGAGTGCTGCGCAGGCAGAGTAATCTACGCTACCGCCATATTTCGCCCAGGAAGCACACGAACCATACCACGGGCGGGGATTGAACTCGTGGCGGTGAATCGTAAAACTCCAGGCCAGAGCGTAAGCCACTGGGCCAGCTGGCTACAGTCAAGCGCACGAAAATTAGAGTACAGCAACTTTTTAATAACATGTGTTTTACGTAATGATTCCCTCAATCATTGGTAACAAGTGGTGGGTCCATAAAGCCTTGTCTGACACACCAACACCTATATAGCTCCAGAATAAAGCAAACTCTCAAGGGAATAAGAATATTTGGAAAGGAAGAGAAGGGTGTGGGAGCAGAGGTGTTGGGGTAAGATGAGAGGGAGATGTAAAGATGAAATAGTGACATAAAGAAGACAAGATTCACGAGAATTTAATACCATTCTTCTTTCAAATGAAGATGCCGTCACGTAGCTTTCCAGAAGTATACTGACTGCTGCAATATTACTTAGCGCACCATGAAAATTACCATCACCATTGCTATTACCATTAACACCATGTAATTTTTAATTAAGTATTGATATCTTAAGTGCAATAATAATCACATGGTAATGATGGTATTAGCGACGGTGATGGTTATGGTTTTTAAATATAATGTTGGCATCTTCCTATAAGACAAGAACGATATTAATTTCTCCTGAACCTTATCTTCAGTCTAGAGACGCATCACTACACAACTTTCTGACCAGCAATGACAATTTGCACACCTCACGATGAAAACACCCGCAGTCCTACTCAAAACAACACAGCACTTTTTCGAACCTGTTGAAACACTGTTTGGAATGTTAGGGGTTCACATCCTCCTCCATATCAACAAACTTTCCTTCTCACAATGCTTCCACATTTCATCTATTTTTATCCCTTTTTTTTAAGGCAACTTTATTTTTAGCACTTGTATTGTTTACCTGTGATGATTCTGTAGTCGTGTTTCTATCCATTTTACTAGTTATATAGTCTTTCTATTCGTTTCACTCTCTGTAAATAATTAATATATTTATAATAACATATATATATATATATATATATATATATATATATATATATATATAATATAAAATATATATATATATATATATATATATATATATATATATATATATATATATATATATATTTTATATATATTATATATATATATATATATATATATATATATATATATATATATATATATATACTGTATATATATATATATATATATATATATATATATATATATATATATATATACTGTATATATATATATATATATATATATATATATATATATATATATATATAATATATATATATATATATATATATAATAAAAATATATATATATATATATATATATATATATATATATATATATAATATACACATTAATTTCTCCAAGACTTTATGATGTATACTATTATTCAATAAGTACAGTATATTTGCTCCCTCACACTCTCAACCACTCACTCACTCACTCTCTCTCTCACTCACTCACTCATTCACTCACTCACTCTCTTAAATCCTCCAAATGAATTTTCTCACTGGTTTGTCCTCCATCTTAATACAGGATGTACCTCCCCACTCTCTAATCTTCCTTCGATGAAACTCTTGATTAACTATCTTCCACCCTTCCTCGCTTCCCTCCCTTATAGTGTCCTCCGTGACCCGCCACCCCTTCTTTATCCGCTTATTTCTTCAATCTCGGGATTTTCTACCCCTCCCTTCCTCCCTCCCTACCAGCTCATTCCTGCACAGGGATTGGCAGTTACAATGGCCTTCAACCCATGGGTAAGGTGGGTGGTTTTGTGCTGGGTGGGGCGTGGCTCTCCGGGGCTGCGCTGCAACGGGGCGGGGCGGAGCACGGTGAGATGGGACGGGGACAACAGGTGGAGGCAGAGGAGTACATGGGTAAGGTAGGTAGAACACCTTACAATACATGGGGAAGGTAAGGTAGGCGGAACACCTTACAGTATATGGGGAAGGTAGGTAGAACACCTTTTAGTACATGGGGAAGGTAGATAGAACACCTTACAGTACATGGGGAAAGTAGGTAAGACACCTTACAGTACATTGGGGAAGGTAGATAGAACACCTTACAGTACATGGGGAAAGTAGGTAAGACACCTTACAGTACATTGGGGAAGGTAGGTAGAACACCTTACAGTACATGGGGAAAGTAGGTAAGACACCTTACAGTACATGGGGAAGGTAGGTAGAACACCTTACAGTACATGGGGAAGGTAGGTAGGACACCTCACAGTACAGGTGGGAGGTAGCAACCATCCAGGGAGGAACTACTGTCCTCTCAAGGGAGAGTACTTGCACTCTGACAGGACCGTTGATTTTTTTTTTGTGTCTCATGAACACCTAAGATAACAGGTAAATCTTACGAACTTCTACTTACATTTAGTATACGCTTGACTTTTCCGTATATGTCTTAATAGTTCCTAATCTTGCAACATTTCCTCTGCAACACAGGAGGCCTGGTCTGACACCATGCCTTGGGGAATACAATCCCCCAGAACCGCTGTCTTGTAAATATAATGTTGCAAAGCTGAGTGACTGATTACCTCTGTGTCCACAGTCTTCAGTTTATGTCCCTGTAAGGTATTAATAAAGCCACTACTTGGCGAAATGTCTACAAATAAAGATGTCTATTGGTTACACAGGTCTCTAGTTTATTTAGTTAGCCTCAATCTTAAACTTAACTGTGTGTGTTGTCCCAGTATCACTGTACTAAACATAACTTACAATATTCCACAGCAAATATAACTTTCCACTTCAACTAATATATAATTAAATACGCTTTACTTTACCCAACTTTATTCCTCCAACTTACTACGTCATTAGTGTGGTCTAATGCATCATAAATTTAAGATACATTAGACAAGTTAAATTCTTAAGTGCTTGGGTAGAATGTGGCTGTGTATCACTTGCATCATCGTAAAAAGTGGGCTGTTGTGGGATGGCTGTGAGGTGTAGTCTCGTTCCATATGTCTTCCTGTTGATTTTTTGTTTTTGTTTTTACAGTTCCTTGATAATGTGAGAAATCACGAAAGCGCTTGGAAGTTTACTGCTTTTTCACATATATATATATGTTCTGTATGCAGAATAACAACTGTGAAAAGTGAAAAAGCAGTGAACTTCCAAGCACATTGGTTATTTCTCACATTATCAAGGAACTGTAAAACAAAACAAAAATCAACAGGAAGACATATGGAACGAGACTACACCTCACAGCCACCCCACAAGGGCAGCCACTTTCATGTTCCAGCGCCTCAGCGTGGCCATCCAGAGGGAAAAGACATGCTGCATACTGGGCTCGCGTCCGGCTTCGGAGGAGCTGGAGGAGATTCATAATATTTGATATATTGTAACAATGTATTCATGCTCCTGTTTGTGTTTTCTGTCAATGTATTCTGTCTATTAATAAAGCACTTATATATATAGGGGGTGGTAGGAGAAGAAAATATTCAAATAGCTCCGGGGAGAACCTCGAGTCCTCCCTATATATTTATTATAATATATATATATATATATATATATATATATATATATATATATATATATGTCGTGCCGATTAGGTAAAACTGGTCAATTAGCAAAAACTCATCTAAAATTAAGTCCTTTCTAAAATTTTCTCTTATACGTTTAAAGATATATATTTTTCATTTATGTTAATGTAAGAATTTATAATTTTGTACCAAGAGAAACTTTGAAAACCTACCTAACCTTATTACAACAAGAGCAATTTAATTTAGCCTAACCCAACTAAATATATTTTAGATACGTTAACATTAATTTATATCTATATATATATATATATATAGAAAGAGAGAGAGAGAGAAAGAGTAAAATATATTAATAGATAAAAAAAACATAAAAACACCGAATCAGTAACAATTAATCTATTTTTTTTCTTCTCGACGATATTTTAAAATAAAACAACAAAACATAATTCTGCCTACACATTTTTGGTGGGATTTTTCAAGTTTTGACGAAAAAACAAAACCCACACAATTAGTTATGTCGAAAAACCACCAGCAGTGTGCAACTACGCAAGCAAGCGTGTACACACACACAAGCATGTACACACACACAAGCATGTACACATACACAAGCATGTACACACACACAAGCATGTACACACACACAAGCATGTACACACACACAAGCATGTACACACACACAAGCATGTACACACACACACAAGCATGTACACACACACAAGCATGTACACATACACAAGCATGTACACATACACAAGCATGTACACACACACAAGCATGTACACACACACAAGCATGTACACATACACAAGCATGTACACACACACAAGCATGTACACATACACAAGCATGTACACACACACAAGCATGTACACACACACAAGCATGTACACACATACACAAGCATGTACACACACAACATGACACAAAGCATGTACACACACACAAGCATGTACACAACACACACAAGCATGTACACATACAAGCATGTACACAACACACACAAGCATGTACACACACACAAGCATGTACACACACACAAGCATGTACACATACACAAGCATGTACACACACACAAGCATGTACACACACACAAGCATGTACACATACACAAGCATGTACACATACACAAGCATGTACACAACACACAAACATGAACACAAAACACACATGTACACATACAAGCATGTACACAACACACACAAGCATGTACACAACACAAAGCATGTACACAACACACACAACCATGTCACAACAACAAGCATGTACACAACACACACAACAACCATGTACACAACACACACAACAACATGTACACAACACACACAACAACCATGTACACAACACACACAACCATGTGCACAACACACAAGCATGTACACAACACACAAGCATGTACACAACACACACACAAGCATGTACACAACACACACACAAGCATGTACACACACACACTCACACAAGCATGTACACAACACACAACCATGTACACAACACACACAACCATGTACACAACACACACAACCATGTACACAACACACACAACCATGTACACAACAACACACAAGCATGTACACAACACACAACCATGTACACAACACACAAGCATGTACACAACACACACACACACAAACTGTACACCCCCTCATGTCACATCACCACACAAGCAGTAGACAAACTGACAACATGTACACAACATTCACTACACACTGTACACAAACAACAACCTGGTACACAACACACACAACCATGTACACAACAACATACAAGCATGTACACAACACACAACCATGTACACAACACACACAACCATGTACACAACACACAACCATGTACACAACACACACAACCATGTACACAACACACACAACCATGTACACAACAACACACAAGCATGTACACAACACACAACCATGTACACAACACACAAGCATGTACACAACAACACACACACACACAAACTACGTACATTTTTCCCCCTCATGTCAG
Source organism: Cherax destructor (assembly GCA_009830355.1). Taxonomy (NCBI): domain Eukaryota; kingdom Metazoa; phylum Arthropoda; class Malacostraca; order Decapoda; family Parastacidae; genus Cherax; species Cherax destructor. The sequence continues at coordinate 32,609 of WNWK01000057.1, forward strand.
CATCACCAGCCATTTTCCTGTAGTAAGGAGTCAGGATAATACTGACAACTTTAGGTTAAAAGTACATTCACTTACGACACTTTACCAGAAAAAAACCTTCGGTCCTTGTACCCTGATCATTTCGAACACATGTATTTGAACCGATAAATCTCCAAGGACCGAAACGTTCTAATATACATTCGTGTACGTTTCCCATCGGTGTTACAGACACGAAACAACTTTTCGTATGATGAATATTAAGACAACCTTCAGGATCCTAGAAAAAAAAATACTTAAGAATTCTTTACAGAACCTATGTTTGTTTTAAATTAAAATACACGTCAGAAAATCGAAAAGGTTCAGATGTCTGCAACGAGACTAATACCAGTACTGACTGATGCGTAACACGATAAAGTACAGGAAGTGAACATGGCGACACTGCAAGAGCAATTTACTCCCATTCCCGAGTGCAATATACGCGCCAACTCCTGAACGCAATACTGACCCTAGCCTCCTCCTTAACGCAATACTGACCCCTAGCCTCCTCCTGAACGCAATACTGACCCCTAGCCTCCTCCTGAGCGCAATACTGACCCCTAGCCTCCTCCTGAGCGCAATACTGACCCCTAGCCTCCTCCTGAACGCAATACTGACCCCTAGCCTCCTCCTGAACGCAATACTGACCCCTAGCCTCCTCCTGAGCGCAATACTGACCCCTATCCTCCTCCTGAGCGCAATACTGACCCCTATCCTCCTCCTGAGCGCAATACTGACCCCTAGCCTCCTCCTGAACGCAATACTGACCCCTAGCCTCCTCCTGAACGCAATACTGACCCCTAGCCTCCTCCTGAACGCAATACTGACCCCTAGCCTCCTCCTGAACGCAATACTGACCCCTAGCCTCCTCCTGAACGCAATACTGACCCCTAGCCTCCTCCTGAACGCAATACTGACCCCTAGCCTCCTCCTGAACGCAATACTGACCCCCAGCCTCCTCCTGAACGCAATACTGACCCCTAGCCTCCTCCTGAACGCAATACTGACCCCTAGCGTCCTCCTGAACGAAATACTGACCCCTAGCGTCCTCCTGAACGCAATACTGACCCCTAGCGTCCTCCTGAACGCAATACTGACCCCTAGCCTCCTCCTGAACGCAATACTGACCCCTAGCCTCCTCCTGAACGCAATACTGACCCCTAGCGTCCTCCTGAACGCAATACTGACCCCTAGCCTCCTCCTGAACGCAATACTGACCCCTAGCGTCCTCCTGAACGCAATACTGACCCCTAGCCTCCTCCTGCATGCAGTTTCATCTCAAATCTCTCTCCTAATTGCAACACAGGTTTCAATAACTCACAGGCTGCAACAGCAGACTCATGAACGCAACACAGGCTGCAACAGCAGACTCCTGAACGCAACACAGGCTGCAACAGCAGACTCATGAACGCAACACAGGCTGCAACAGCAGACTCATGAACGCAACACAGGCTGCAACAGCAGACTCCTGAACGCAACACAGGCTGCAACAGCAGACTCCTGAACGCAACACAGGCTGCAACAGCAGACTCCTGAACGCAACACAGGCTGCAACAGCAGACTCCTGAACGCAACACAGGCTGCAACAGCAGACTCATGAACGCAACACAGGCTACAACAGCAGACTCATGAACGCAACACAGGCTGCAACAACAGACTCCTGAGCGCAACACAGGCTGCAACAGCAGACTCCTGAACGCAATACAGGCTACAACAGCAGACTCCTGAACGCAACACAGGCTGCAAGAGCAGACTCCTGAACGCAACACAGGCTGCAAGAGCAGACTCCTGAACGCAACACAGGCTGCAAGAGCAGACTCCTGAACGCAACACAGGCTGCAAGAGCAGACTCCTGAACGCAACACAGGCTGCAAGAGCAGACTCCTGAACGCAACACAGGCTGCAAGAGCAGACTCCTGAACGCAACACAGGCTGCAAGAGCAGACTCCTGAACGCAACACAGGCTGCAGAGCAGACTCCTGAACGCAACACAGGCTGCAGAGCAGACTCCTGAACCAACACAGGCTGCAAGAGCAGACTCCTGAACGCAACACAGGCTGCAAGAGCAGACTCCTGAACGCAACACAGGCTGCAAGACGAGACTCCTGAACGCAACACAGGCTGCAAGAGCAGACTCCTGAACGCAACACAGGCTGCAAGAGCAGACTCCTGAACGCAACACAGGCTGCAAGAGCAGACTCCTGAACGCAACACAGGCTGCAAGAGCAGACTCCTGAACGCAACACAGGCTGCAAGAGCAGACTCCTGAACGCAACACAGGCTGCAACAGCAGACTCCTGAACGCAATACGGGATTCTCAATCTTCTCTTGAACGCAATAAAGCTCTCCAACAACGAATTCTGTCTCATTTTAATAACGATTCGTTCCGCGAGCACTTGGCAACGTACAGGAAGCCAGCGTTGATTGTACCTGGTGAAGGAACACTAGGAGGGGTGAAGGAGTACAAGGATAGGTGAGGGAACAATAAGTACAGGTGAGGGAACACTAGGAGGGGTGAGGGAACACTAGGAGAGGTGAATGAGTACAAGGAGGGGTGAGGAAACACTAGAAGGGGTGAGGGAACACTAGGAGAGGTGAAGGAGTACAAGGAGGGGTGAGGAAACACATGGAGGGGTGAAGGAACACTAGGAGAGGTGAGGGAACACATGGAGGGTGAGGGAACACTAGGAGAGGTGAGGGAACACTAGGAGGGGTGAGGGAACACTATTAGGGGTGAGAGAACACTAGGAGGGGTGAAGGAGTGCAAGGAGAGGTGAGGGAACAATGAGTACAGGTAAGGGAACACTAGGAGGGGTGAGGGAATACTAGGAGAGGTGAAGGAGTACAAGGAGGGGTGTGGAAACACATGGAGGGGTGAGGGAACATTAGTAGAGGTGAGGTAACACTAGGAGGGGTGAGGGAACACATGGAGGGGTGAGGGAACACTAGGAGAGGTGAGGAAACACTAGGAGGGGTGAGGGAACACTAGGAGGGGTGAGGGAACACTAGGAGAGGTGAGGAAACACTAGGAGGGGTGAGGGAACACTAGGAGGGTGAGGGAACATATGGAGGGTGAGGGAACACATGGAGGGTGAGGGAACACTAGAGAGGTGAGGAAACACTAGGAGGGTGAGGGAACACTAGGAGAGGTGAGGGAACACTAGGAAGGGTAAGGGAACACTAGGAGGGGTGAGGGAACACTAGGAGGGGTGAGGGAACACTGGGAGGGGTGAGGGAACACTAGGAGGGGTGAGGGAACACTAGGAGAGGTGAGGGAACACTAGGAGGGGTGAGGGAACACTAGGAGGGGTGAGGGAACACTAGGAGGGGTGAGGGAACACTCGGAGGGGTAAGGGAACACTAGGAGGGGTGAGGGAACACTAGAAGGGGTGAGGGAACACTAGGAGGGGTGAGGGAACACTAGGAGGGGTGAGGGAACATATGGAGGGGTGAGGGAACACATGGAGGGGTGAGGGAACACTAGGAGAGGTGAGGAAACACTAGGAGGGGTGAGGGAACACTAGGAGAGGTGAGGGAACACTAGGAAGGGTAAGGGAACACTAGGAGGGGTGAGGGAACACTAGGAGGGGTGAGGGAACACTGGGAGGGTGAGGGAACACTAGGAGGGTGAGGGAACACTAGGAGAGGTGAGGGAACACTAGGAGGGTGAGGGAACACTAGGAGGGGTGAGGGAACACTAGGAGGGGTGAGGGAACACTAGGAGGGGTAAGGGAACACTAGGAGGGGTGAGGGAACACTAGGAGGGGTGAGGGAACACTAGGAGGGGTGAGGGAACACTAGGAGGGGTGAGGGAACACTAGGAGGGGTGAGGGAGCACTAGGAGAGGTGAGAGAACACTAGGAGAGGTGAGGGAACACATGGAGGAGTGAGGGAACACTAGGAGAGGTGAGGGAACACTAGGAGAGGTGAGGGAACACTAGGAGGGGTGAGGGAGCACTAGGAGAGGTGAGAGAACACTAGAAGGTGAGGGAACACATGGAGGGGTGAGGGAACACTAGGAGAGGTGAGGGAACACATGGAGGAGTGAGGGAACACTAGGAAGGGTGAGGGAACACTAGGAGGGGTGAGGGAGCACTAGGAGAGGTGAGAGAATACTAGGTGAGGGAACACATGGAGGGGTGAGGGAACACTAGGAGAGGTGAGGGAACACTAGGAGAGGTGAGGAAACACTAGGAGAGGTGAGGGAACACATGAAGACGTGAGGGAACACTAGGAAGGGTGAGGGAACACTAGGAGGGGTGAGAGAATACTAGGTGAGGGAACACATGGAGGGGTGAGGGAACACTAGGAGGGGTGAGGGAACACTAGGAGAGGTGAGGAAACACTAGGAGAGGTGAGGAAACACTAGGAGAGGAAAACAATCCAACACCACCATCATCACTACCAATACCACCATCATCACTACCAATAACACCATCATCACTACCAATACCACCACCATCACTACCAATACCACCATCATCACTACCAATACCACTATCATCACCTCTACCACCATCGCCACCAATACCATCTGTGTAGAGTAGAGGGTGTTTGTGGGTTTATGGCTGATTAGGTTAGTGATCCTTCTCGAGTCAATTATGAAATTCAGCCCAGGACCTGCCACCCCATCCTAGTTACGTGAATTAATTCTACGTACGTCTATATCTAACAGTGGGCAGTGTGTTGACAGACAGTTGCAACTGTAGGTCTCTGCACGAGGGCCCCAGGCGACATAAATGCATTCAATACACTCGATATACTCACGTGGAAGGATAATAAGCCATGGTACACCTAGAAATACCTGAGAGAGTCACCTGCAACTGTCTTAGTATAGCGAGATATAACCTTTATACAATTATTATAAAATAATAATAATAATATTTAGATATTATCTCCTTTATAATATAATAATAAGGTATTAAAAGGACTCCAATGGAAATAAGTCACTTTGACTTTTTTGGGTTATCCTAGGTTCTCTACTCATATGCTGCTATGTATGATAATCTATGTAACTATTTGTGTATACCTGAATAAATTTAGTTAATGACTTACTTACTAAATCCCGTCGTACGGGTAAGTCGCCCACGGCTCACTATGGTTGTCTGTGACTGGCTGGTAGGCGCACTGCTTACCCCGTGGCTACTCATACTTTCTACAGGTGCTTACGGCCTACTGTATAGTATGTGAGGTGTTGTAGGTTAATAAGCTAAATTAAATCTAACTCTAACTTAGCTTAAACACATATAAGTAGTAGTGTATAATACATTAACCTGCGGGCTTCATTATAGATTAAGTCTTACAAATTAAGAGTGTATAATGAACTGGCACATCCATAAACATCGTCTCCCCCTCCTAATTCCCCCAACTGAGAGAGGGTTTGTAACCTCTGGAAATTCGAACCAGATTTTCCACACCACCACCATCACTATCACCCACAATGCCACCACCACCCCTAGCTCCTGGCCCCGTGTGTGTGTGTGTGTGTGTGTGTGTGTGTGTGTGTGTGTGTGTGTACACAGTTCAATTCCCTCTAGAAAATAAATTACTTTTGTACAAAGAATATGAAGCAGCAGACCTGAGCGCTATGGTCACTCCCAGGTTCAATATAACCAGAGTTATTATTGGTAATATTAATGACTTACGATGCTGGTGGTAGTGGTGGAGTCTCTCCCTTCATACACCTAGATAATACAAGACTGTCCATATGATAGACAGCAATAGATAGTTCTGAGTAGATAGCCTCGATATTGAATTCCAAGTCCTGTGCTACCTGTCTCTCCCATGTACTCTCTCTCTCTCATACACACACACACATCGTTTGTTCCTACATGTACATCTACAATGTTCCAGACATCGTTGTCTTGTCAGCAAAGAACTTACATAGAGACCATAAATCTAGGATCTTTTCTGTTTTTTCCTTCAGTCTTAATGTCTCTTCTTTCTGTCTCCCCGTTTATTAATTCCTCCCATACTCTTCCTCTTCCTTCTCAATTTCTCTCTTTCTCTTCATGTCTTCTCTTCTCTCCATATCTACTACCCCAATCCCTCCCATCTACACTGTAGAAACATCATCTACCTCCGCCACAACGAACTGACAAACGAACCTTCACGACTGTACTACAAAACAAACGGCAAAGAAACAAGAAACATAATTTAACAATTTCCCCCAAACAACACACACACACACACACACACACACACACACACACACACACACACACACACACACACACACACACACACACACACACACACACACACACACACACACACCTTGTAGCAAGGACTTAAAAGTAAGTTTTAATTCACTCTTGTGAAAGGAATTCCAGTTCACTGAACCACAGAATAAACACTGCTGGCAACGCAGCTAATTAAACAAACTCTGCAACAGAAGCCAAAATATTCAACATCTCGTTACTGTCAGCACTGGCAATAATGATCAAAAAACAATGCACAGACCGGGCCGCGGGGTCATTGACCCCCCGAAACCCTCTCCAGGTATATACTGAGCTGAAACTTTATGAAACAGAGCCATAAACACCATACAAGGACCATTATGGTATACAAATCTTCCAGGTAGAAGAATAAGACATGCGCAACAGCAGGGTACCTTCTGAAACGTTTCACCTGCACAATAGGCTTCTTCAGTCGTATATAAAGGTGACTTAATAAGGAGACAATGTAACCTGTGGAGAGATAAAGATGACGTAGTCAGTCCCTCAGTCTTGAAGTAGTATTGACGTGGTCAGTCCCTTAATTTTGTAGTAGTACTGAGGTGGTTAGTCCCTCAATCTTGAAGTAACTGTTTTGATGTGGTCTGTTCATCAGGTTTCCCTGGCACGCTGGAAGGCTTCCCTGGCACGCTGGAAGGCTTCCCTGGCACGCTGGAAGGCTTCCCTGGCACGCTGAAAGGTTTCCATGGCACCTCAAGAAGGTTTCCATGGCACCTCAAGAAGGTTTCCATGGCACCTCAAGAAGGTTTCCATGGCACCTCAAGAAGGTTTCCATGGCACCTCAAGAAGGTTTCCATGGCACCTCAAGAAGGTTTCGATTTCACCTTAAGGTTTCCGTGGCACCTTAAGGTTTCCCATGGCACCTCAAGAAGGTTTTCATGGCACCTGAGGAAGGTTTTCCCTGGCACGCTAGAATGCTTCCCTGGCACGCTGAAAGGTTTCCATGGCAAACTGGAAGGTTTGGTTTCCATCTGACTGATGACACGACTCTGGGAGTTGGGCAGAATGATAGCCACTGATAGCAGAGGTAGGCTGACAAAACTAAGGATGGTAGGCTGGTTGATGCTAGTAGTAAGATGGTGGTAGTAGGCTGGTGGGGGTTGCTGAAGTTAGTAGACTGGTCGTGGAGGTGGTAGTCGTTCAAACTAGTAGTAACTCGTCGTGGTGGTAGTTGCTGGTAGAGTGGCAGCAAGAGTTGAGAATAAGCTAGTGGTGGTTAATGGAAGGTTGGTGGCAGACTTAGTGCCACCTTCTCACTAGCATAAGAATGTTATATTTTGGCCAAAGTTATCTGTAACTCACCAAGCCAATAATCTGCATAAATAACATGTCAAGATAATAAGTAACTCACAACACAAGCTAGCTAAAATATTGGCATATTATATATATATATATATATATATATATATATATATATATATATATATATATATATATATATATATATATATATATATATATAAGATTTACTTTGTGTGTCAAAATTTTACATTACTAGATACTTACCATGGGAGCACAGCGACGACCTAAAGAATGTGTGTGTGTGTGGGGGGGAGGGTGTTTACATACACTGTTCACACGTGTTGTATAAATAAAACCTGAAGCAACATTCTTTAGTTGAGAATTGTAGAGAAAATGTGTATTTGTGGTGGAGGTGTAGGGAGGGTGGTGGTGTCATGGTGATGGCTGTCGTGGTGTCATGGTGATGGCTGTCGTGGTGTCATGGTGATGGATGTCGTGGTGTCATGGTGATGGCTGTCGTGGTGTCATGGTGATGGATGTCGTGGTGTCATGGTGATGGCTGTCGTGGTGTCATGGTGATGGATGTCGTGGTGTCATGGTGATGGCTGTCGTGGTGTCATAGTGATGGCTGTCGTGGTGTCATGGTGATGGCTGTCGTGGTGTCATGGTGATGGCTGTCGTGGTGTCATGGTGATGGCTGTCGTGGTGTCATAGTGATGGCTGTCGTGGTGTCATGGTGATGGCTGTCGTGGTGTCATGGTGATGGCTGTCGTGGTGTCGTGGTGATGGCTGTCGTGGTGTCGTGGTGATGGCTGTCGTGGTGTCGTGGTGATGGCTGTCGTGGTGTCATGGTGATGGCTGTCGTGGTGTCATGGTGATGGCTGTCGTGGTGTCATGGTGATGGCTGTCGTGGTGATGGCTGTCGTGGTGTCATGGTGATGGCTGTCGTGGTGTCATGGTGATGGATGTCGTGGTGTCATGGTGATGGCTGTCGTGGTGTCATGGTGATGGCTGTCGTGGTGTCATGGTGATGGCTGTCGTGGTGTCATGGTGATGGCTGTCTGGTGTCATGGTGATGGCTGTCGTGGTGTCATGGTGATGGCTGTCGTGGTGATGGCTGTCGTGGTGTCATGGTGATGGCTGTCGTGGTGTCATGGTGATGGCTGTCGTGGTGTCATGGTGATGGCTGTCGTGGTGTCATGGTGATGGCTGTCGTGGTGTCATGGTGATGGCTGTCGTGGTGTCATGGTGATGGCTGTCGTGGTGTCGTGGTGATGGCTGTCGTGGTGTCATGGTGATGGCTGTCGTGGTGTCATGGTGATGGCTGTCGTGGTGTCATGGTGATGGCTGTCGTGGTGTCGTGGTGATGGCTGTCGTGGTGTCATGGTGATGGCTGTCGTGGTGAGATGTACTCTTCTCCAGGCTGAGGGACTGACCACCTTCAAGGTTGAGGGACTGACCACCTTCAAGGTTGATGGACTGATGACACCACCTTCACTTCACTACTACACCTGCTGGCTATGCCTCTGCTTCAATAATAGAGACGCTCAACTGTTGTGTCTCAATCATCAACTCGTCGGTATTTTATACCATTTTCAACATCCTTCTTTCCATGTTTAATCACAGCTGCACTGTTACACATGGTGTTTATTTCCTTACTTCATTGAAAGACTATTATTTTTTTTTTACTTATTCCGAGTCTTTTAATTGGAGACTCTCGTGCTTATTTGGTATCATTGGCGAAAGATAATACGAACCTGTGGCAAATGTTTTTGTCCATGTCTGCTTTCAGATGTACCCACGACTGGTTTCGAGAGTTTTTGTACCCTGGAGTTAAGGTACCATGAGTGTATCTTCAGGTACCGAACTTTTTACTTTGTTAAGACTGGATTACACTGAATTCGCTATTTTTCTTTGGGTTCCGTCAAAAAATCTAAAAATGTTTTTTCTTAGTTTTCCTTTTAAATATTTTCGACCTCGTTTTATGAGCTTTAATTCCATGACTGTATTTGTGAAATGCCTTTGCAAAATCCAAGTAACTTCCAAAGCTACGAAACCAGATGAATAATATTCGACTTTCTGTCATCACTGCCAGCTTGAGATAAAACAATATCTAAATGCATCATGATAGGTTCTGAAGCCAGACACGTACACGAATTACAGACAAAGACAATGAAGTCAATCGTGTGGACTTCCTCTCAAACCGTGGTAACATTTATAGGGTCTCAGATTAAATGGGAAATGATGAATATAATTTTATGTTGTCGAACATAAGAGTCGAGTAAAAATGTGTAATGGTAAGTCAACAGCATCAAGATGTTCCTAGACTATAGTTTGTATGTTAAGGTACTGAACCGCGTTAGAAAATAAGAAGAAGACATTTGTGCAACACTTGGGTGTCTTTATATTTTTTTTCCACTACCACTCGAAGGTTGAGCAGAATTAACTAACCACTCAAACAAAATTAAAATATATAATTTTATTAATAATGGTGCTGAACACCGACAGTGCTTAAGAGTTATGGCAGGTTTTCATCCCAGGTATGATGCTAATGTTAAAACTATGAAAATGATTTAATTTGCTTATATTTGATCATAGGTTGATTATGCCTCACCACTACTTGCTCTTATGTCAGACTGGAAGCTTGGAGGGCTGGAAAAACTGCAGACGAATCAATGAGAATCATTCTAGGATACCCTCGTACTGCCAAAATTCTAAACATGCTGAAAGAACATGATATTCCATGCATCAGATATCGTGTGGCACTGAAAGAAATGTCCTCATTGGGGTCAATATGCTCAGGCAAGCCCATGCACACAAGCCCTCCAAACCTTCCTCAGCACTGGTGAACACTCCTCCAGATTGATCATAAAATCTGAAACTGATCCGCACATGACCCAGATACATGATCTATATCAAGTGAGGCAACAGCGACACTTCCCCGATCCAAGGAAAATTACTCCATTCCAAAACACCATCCCTCCCTTTCCTTCCAATAAAACTTCTTAAATCACAACCAAAGCTCCGCCTTGAAGCCAAGCTGGATGCCTTAAGCTGTATTGATGTCTTACAAAGCACACACTTCCACAAATTAAAGATGTTGATGGTTGTATTCAGCAACCCACTGTTGCAGCTGGTAGTGCTGCTGTTGTCATGCTAAGTGATGGTTCTCATAATAGAAGTTGAACACGCATCAATACCTGCTTGTCATACTCCTCGCACTTTAATGCGTCCATGTATCAAAGGTTGACAATTTAATTTTAAACTGATTATCATCCATAAATGCTTTCAATTACTGAAGAATCAATTGTGGTATACTTGTGTCAGAGTACACCTGTGGATTCCATCTCACATTGGTCTTCACATATGCATGATATAATTTATGAAATGCCTCCGAAGTACCCTCTCACTGCCTCCGAAGTACCCTCTCACTGAATCCGAAGTACCCTCTCACTGAATCCGAAGTACCCTCTCACTACCTCCGAAGTACCCTCTCACTGCCTCCGAAGTACCCTCTCACTGCCTCCGAAGTACCCTCTCACTGCCTCCGAAGTACCCTCTCATTGCCTCCGAAGTACCCTCTCACTCTCCCCAGTACACTCTCACTGCCTCCCCAGTACACTTTCACTGCCTCCCCAGTACCTTCTCACTGTGTCCGCAGTACACTCTCATTGCCTACCCTGTACACTCACTGTCTCCCCAGTACACTCTCACTGCCTCCCCAGTACACTTTCACTGCCTCCCCAGTACATTCTCACTGTGTCCGCAGTACACTCTCATTGCCTACCCTGTACACTCACTGCCTCCCCAGTACACTCTCACTGCCTCCCCAGTACACTTTCACTGCCTCCCCAGTACATTCTCACTGTGTCCGCAGTACACTCTCATTGCCTACCCTGTACACTCACTGTCTCCCCAGTACACTGCCTCCTCAGTACACTCTCACCAGTAGCACCATCAGAAGCAAGCAGCAGTAGCTAACAGTAGCACCAGCAGAAGGAAGCAGCCGCAGCAGCAGCTTAATTAGGATTATTAACCCAAGAAAACCCACTAGTGTGGTTTAATTTTCACTCGGGTGCTTAGGTTATCTTCCAGGATGCGACCCACAACACACTTATAGCACTTGGGTATCTACTTCCTATTAGGTGAACAGGGAACGAGTTGAAGGAAACGTGCCCAATTTCGCCAAACTTCCCAGGATCGAACCCTGATATAAGATACTATTTAGCCAAGTGAATGATATATATATATATATATATATATATATATATATATATATATATATATATATATATATATATGTATGTATGTATGTATGTATGTATGCTTAAAAATTCGCAAAGAGGCGAAATTATTTACAAACATTGTCTCTACGTCCACGGCAGGACTCGAACCTGAAAACGTTGTATCAGAGTCCACAGTACTTTACCACACAGTCAGATCCTGAGGTCTGGCTCAGTGGTAAAGTACTGTGGACTCTGATACAGAGTTTGCAGGTTCGAGTCCTGCTGTGGACGTAGATACAATGTTTGTACATATATGTATGTGTGTGTGTATATAATATTCAAATAACACATTTATTGTATATAATAACGACACGATAAGACATACATAAAATACTTATGTATCATTATTCCGAAACGTTTCGCCTACACAAGGGACTTCTTCAGTCGGATACAGGATAATATAACACTGGTGATAGAAGTGGAGAGGGAATACTGAGGTGATCATTCCCTCAGCCTTGACTGAAGGTAGTCAGTCCCTCGGCCTTGACCTAAGGTGATCAGCGCCTTGGTCTGAAGTAGAAACATTCGATGCGAGATTCAAGTTTCATTGCCTAGGTTACGAGGGCGGCCAGAGTATGTGAGACGACATACCATCATATGCGGGGTGCACATAATAACAGGAGAGGTTACCATGGTGATGCAGCAACACTCCCCTCACACGATACAAGCAAATCTCGCCCTCACAAGATTTCCGTAAATAACATTAAGTGATGTTTTTGGCAGCTGTATTTTATGGGGGGGGGGAATTATTAACTATAAAGCCAGTTTTCTTGAGTCTAGTACCGAGTCACATCTCGCTCTACTTAAAAAACAAAACACCGTATCTATAATGACCCCCGAGATGATGTTTTGCTCAACTTTTATTTTTTTAGTGCATCTGAAATTTATATTATAAGGATTTATGACATCCTCTTGGTTCTCCTGTCTATATACCTTTTCCTCCTCTTCCTCCACCTTTCATTCTCTATCGTAATACGATGGAGAGAAATGGTATAAAATACCGACACGATGGAAAAATAGACACGAATGCGGTATAATGCGATCCTTTATTGACAATGTTTCGCCCACACAGTGAGCTTTATCAAGTCATAAACAAATCTACCTGGGCAGAGAGTACATATATTCTCTACTTGGGTAGATCTGTTGGTGACTTGATAAAGCTCACTGTGTGGGCGAAACGTAGCCAATAAAGAATCGCATCATACTGCATTTGTGTCTACTTTTCCACTGTAATACGTTTCCTCTCCCGAGGCATCTTATTCCTTCATCTTTGTTCATCTTTCGTAGCTCAAAAACCTTTTTGATATTCTTCACGGTTGCTCTCTTTATCATTCATCAAAATTCTCAATCTATATTCTGACTTTCACGTTCCCTCTCTCACCAATTCCTTCCATGGAATGTCTTCTCTGCTCCTTCATCTCGTCAACGACGTAACACTTCCCCTCTCCTTTCCTTCCTCATTTGCTGGTGGACGGATCTGCAACCACCACTCCATCTGCAACCACCACTCCATCTGCAACCACCCTCCCCCCCTCTCGTGCATGACGGGAAGTTGTTATTGCATTGGCCTGATAATCGGATCTTCACTCAGAGTAGTAGTGTTGATTTACAGTTGGGTTTAAGCCAGTTTCCTGAGTATAACTACATCCACACCGTCTTGTCAACACTCTGTGGCTTAACCCGGTAGGTGACTTGGACTTGCCTTGCATGGGCCAGTAGGTCTGCTGCAGTGCTGCTCCTTTCTCATGTTCTTAAAAGGGGAAATTATAAATCCTTATCTCGCTGTGACTGCTACTCTAAAACTTATGAATGGACTGAAAACTATTTTTGGAAAATGTTACATAATGTTATTCCTTGCCTACAGCGGACAGGATCTTCACCACCAAAAATAAACACTCTCCTCTCCTCCATAGATACGCTGCCTCCCTCACTCCACCCGCTACCTTCCCTGGCCTCTAGAGCATGTCAAGATCCTTCATCGGCAAAGAGATCATCTGGTAAAGAAAATAATCCTAGCTATATCAGAATCTTATTGTCTCTAACACCTGGCTGAGAATTATGCCCGATGAGGAGAAAAAAATACTTCCTGTTGAAAAAAAATAATTTGCCAGTAGACACTTAGGCCAACAAACCAATTTAAATAGCAGAAAGATGCATGGTGCATCTTCATTATGGCAGAAGTAATGATGACTTCAACCAGAAGACCCAGTCACATCCAAATAAAAAGCGTGCTGAATGCAGAGTCCAGCACGATGGATACTCGAGCGCTGGAGACTCCCTGACCACTGGTTAATATTACAATCTGACTTGGTGGCAATCCAGCAAGCACTAACTCACCCTTTTCTTCATCTTGAATCGCTGCTCTTCAAGTACTCTCCCACGATCAACCACAGGACAATGAACAACTCCTGACAACCTGAACATCTTACAATGCCTGAGTCCAAAGGGAACTCAAACCACACTCAACTGGATACTTTGCTCTCTAAGATAACAAGGCTATACAAGACCCTCCTAAATTAGCCACAGCAAATAAGGTACTTTTATTCATACCCATCAGCCTATGACAATCAAAACTATATGTATAGGTAAAAGACACATAGTAACTGCCAAAATTACTAAAAGGCAAACACAAGTAATAATTAGCCATGTATCAGTATCAGAATCCTGACTCACAAAATCGTAATAACACGATTACAAACAAATCACACAACGGGTGAGGTTCGAACCTATAGCAAGCGAGTCCCAAAACTGGTAGACCAGGCTGGTGTGGGACTGAGAGCGAAACGTTGCCACAATAAAATGTCACATTAGTTGTGTCAGTGTCCATTTACCTAACATGTTGTGGGTAATTATTACTAATCTCTATGATGTATAGAAATATACCTAGCTGGATTCATCCTGCCAGGTCGGCATGGACCAGAGGTTAACGCAATGCCCTGCCACCAGTTTTATGATTTGATTTGATCAAAATTCTGGTATAAACAGCTAGACAGCGCCATCTACCACCTACTACGGTAGACACGACCAGACATCAGCGAGCAGTTACTCAATAGTCCTTGAATACCCTACAAACACAGAGTAACACACACACACACACACACACACACACTACTGTCAGCCTGTTCTCTGAGACTCCCGGACATTTGGCCGACAGACATTTGACCGAATGGATATTTGACCGAACGGCCAAACATCACGCCATTAAAAAGAAGAAATAATAACAAACAAAATTAAAAAGGCCATAAAATAACAAACCTCAACTAATTATCCGTTCTGCCAAATGGCTGTCAGCGTAATGTCCGTGCGGCCAACTGTCCTTCGCTCAAATGTCTGTCGGCCAAGTGTCAGTCGGTCGTCTGTCCGGCCACGTTCTTTAATTATTATGTACCTTTTGCGGTTACTTGTCGTTCGTTCATTTCTGCGATTTCTAAAATTTTACGGAAATTTAATATTTATTTTCGTTTAGGCTAAATTAAGGTGAATTGCCTTTTATCTAGGTGTAATTAACTGACAATAACAAAACAAGTGATTAACGAAATCGTAATAACCACGACTTCATACAAACCACGGAACGGGTGGGGTTTAAACTCACTAGCCATGGAGAACAAAAAGGCACAATACCGTGACACGAACACTACTTCCTCTGTAGTTGCCGTCATTGTCTCCCTCGCCTATATTTATTGGCCTCCTCACTCTTTTCTGTTAGTGTGACTTTGTAAATGGTCCAAGTCGGACCGAAATGTCGTCGAAAGCTCCTCTCTCCCACACTCTCCCATATGTGTCAACTCTCCCCCTCCCTCTATGGGTTCATGAAAAGTAAGAGTGTGCAGAATTGTATCTCCACCTTTCTCACCTCACACACCTCTACTAGTTTTACCACATTTCTTGATCTAAAATCTGCATTTGATATCGCGAACAGAACTGTTATACTACATGAACTAGCCAAAATGAATATTGGTGGTAGCCTACTCTGCTGGATAATAGGATACCTGTCAAACAGAGTATCCTCTGTCCTCTACCAAGGCTTTAGAAGCGAGTCTAAAGAAATGTCCCTAGGTACACCACAGGGAGGAGTTCTCAGTCCCATGCTATTTAATATTCTGATTAATGCCCTCCTAAATGCTCTACCTGCCTCACCTAAACATATAGCTATAAGCTATGCTGATGACATCATGATCCATACAACAGGGCATAAAAAGATGAGTTCCGTTCTTAATGAAGTTCAAGCAATTTGTAATCGACTAGGCCTCATAATATCTTCCTCTAAAACAAAGATATTAACAAGCAAACGACATCCCCCACCCATCTATTTGCTGGGTGAAAATATTAGCTACGTTAAAACTTACAGATATCTTGGTGTAGATGTACCCTTTAACAAATCTACTATACCACAACTAAATATAAAATGCAAAGATAGACTAAATGCTCTTAAAGCTGTTGCTGGATACAACCCCAACTATGGTGCTAATGTGAGAATCGCGAGAATGATGTACATAGCCTATATTAGGTCCTTAATTGATTATGCTGCTCCCATGTTGATATTAGCTCGAGAAAGTTCTCTCCGACCCTTGGAGTTAATGCAAAATGAAGCTCTCAGAATTATTCTTGGCTGTCCCAAATCTACAAAGGTTCTTAATATGAGGAAGGAGCTTGGTATTACTAGTATCAGTGATAGGATTGTTGAGATTAACACTGTACTTGGTATTAGATTGTTAAGAAATGAACCAGACACTGTCACAATGAATCTTACTAAATGTCTAGAAGTAAATACTCACAGATCTAAATGGATTGTGAAAACATGCAATTACATTAAGTTTTACAACCTGCATGAATTGTATCACTGTAGGCAACAAGAGCATTTCACCCTCCATGGAAGATGTGTTCATTTAATATCACATACCTGCAAGTCCCTCCCAAGAAGCTCATTGCTAGTAATCCCTTCCTTAAATCACTTGTTAAAGCAACTGCTCAAGAAGAAATTTATCGCCTAGCTGGTAGTAATAAGTTATCTCAAGTTATATACACTGATGGATCTAAACAGGAGTCTTCTGGCAGGGCTGCATCTGCTCTGGTTGCCACCTCCTAGTTAAGAACAATAATAATTTTTTTGAACTAGGCATAAGAATTAACAACTGGGCGTCTACACTGCAAACTGAATTGTTTGCAATCCTTATGGCACTAAAGCTAACTTATGACACTGAGCTTGACTCTATCATCATTACTGATTCTATGTCATCATTGATGGCTCTTGACTCCTATAATGACTAACAGCATGCTCATTGGAGAAGCCAGGTATAGATACTCAAAAATCCGGGACAAAGGAATTAAAGTACATTTGCTATGGATTCCGTCACACATTGGATTACTCCTTCATGATAAAGTTGATATGTTAGCCAAGAAGAGCACCCATAAGGAGAATGTAGAATATAACTTTGGTATATCTGTGTCTAGCATTAGGAATAATATTAGGAGAGAAATAAATAATGAAAATGATAGCTATAGGAATGCAGTTAGAAGCCTGAGTAGATCTATAACCCACTATGATAACATGAATGTAGATAAGTATGTTTATGGAGCAACTTGCAATGTGAACAGACTGACTGATGTTGTAGTGGCCAGGCTTAGGCTTGGCTACAAGTACTTCTGGCAGTTTGGGAGATACACAGATGATGATCAAACTAAATGCAAATTATGTGATCAGGCATATGGTCACTGTCTTGAACACTATGTGCTGAATTGTCCACTTATTGAGGAATATAGAGATAGACAGTATAATAACCTATGTGACATGTCAAGATATCTTATTAGTGAAGGTAGGATACCACTTATTCTAAGCAAATTTCCTAAATTTGCTTTTAACAGATAAGTAAACTGTAGATATAAATCCAAATTAATTTCCATGAACGTGCCTATCTGTGCTCATGATAATGCGAGCACAGATGGGCATGTTTGTGGAGCAACTTGCAATGTGAACAGACTGACTGATGTTGTAGTGGCCAGGCTTAGGCTTGGCTACAGGTACTTCTGACAGTTTGGGAGACACAGATGATGATCAAACTAAATGCAAATTATGTGATCAGGCATATGGTCACTGTCTTGAACACTATGTGCTTAATTGTGCACTTATTGAGGAATATAGAGATAGACAATATAATAACCTATGTGACATGTCAAGATATCTTATTCATGAAATAAGATACCTGCTTGTAACAGATAATTGAAATGTAGATATAAACCCAAATGTACAATTGTTAACCCCTTTGGGGCCTAGTGCCTAGGCCTTTTGTGTATCCATATGCTCTTGCGCTACCGTCCACAGGATGGATATGGGGTGCACAATAAACTAGCCACTTCGGTGGCAAAATCTAAAAAAAAAATCCCATATGTGGGTTATTTATCACTCGCCATATATTCAATCCCCACCCGTTCCGTGGCTTTGAAATAAAAGTCTCTACGACTTAAGTCTGGCAAAATGGAGCGTTACCTTAGAGCGTACATTTGCTCCCGAACATTAAAACAAGTTGGATGGGTTGTTGCTGCGTAAAAGTGCAGCGCCACCAATACTACATTACTGGTTACACAACATCGAATGTTATCTTTTGTTTTTAGAAGGGATGGACTAGTAAGCCAGTGGAAGGCCTCGGTCAGATAACCAAAAGCTCCAGCTGCATGGCATCATATGTATAAGACCCGAGTCGGCAAACACTTGTCCTGTTTCCCGTTGAACCTTACTTAACCTAGGCGTTGCATCTTCTGCGTAAACGACTAACACTCAGCGTAACGAGGCTCGTATATTGTCTCCATGGTGATACACCAGAGCTTGAGAGTGCCAGGCGATATAGTGCATACAATAAATACATTATTTGTAACCCGTCAATGACACAACTACTTAAACAACGTCACTATCAAACCACGGCACGGGTGGGGTTAGAACTCATGGCAAGTGAGTGGTATAAACTCCAGGCCAATGCGTAAGTCACCAGTACCGTGGTTTGTTTGCACTCGTGGTATTACGACTGCAAACAAACCACGGTACTGTCACTATTCTTAAGATAAGCTAGAGGAAGTTTATCAAGTGATCACAAGAACCTTTCTGCCTTTTTTTTATGTCGTTGCCCCGACGACGAAAATACCACCCAAGACAGCGTCAGGTAATTATTTTTTGGATAAGAAAAAATACCACAGTGAATACAGGAAATAAAACCTATTTTCACTGTGGTATTTCTTTCATATTTGCAATCACGCGTTTTGTGATTTCTTCCATTTTTGGATAAATAAATTCACAAGAACACCGTGCAACAAGTTGAAGAATGGCGGAGCTGACAAGAGAGAGAGAAAAAAAAGAGCAAAAGGAGGCTTTTTTTTTTTTAATATGATGTTTCACCTACATGAGGCTTTATTGGATAAAAGCCTCATGTTGGTTAAACATCATACTAATAAAAGGCCTCCTTATGTAGTAGTGTCCTTTTTAACCATCCTATAAAATCCTTTGACAGATGTAATGCTGCCTACCTGCAGCACCACCTGGCCCAGCTCTTCATACTGGGATATTCAAGACCAGATCCCACACCTGATCCAGCATTGAGTGTTGCCAGGCAACCTCCTCATACTGGAATATTCAAGACCAGGTCCCATATATTACCGTACGTCGCACCCAGATGCTCGCTCAGATGACTACAATAGATATAATTACGTTTCTTCCCTGCCGTCTTAAAATATATCCATTGCTTTATATTGAGACTTAATAATGGAGTTTTATTTTTGTCCACATTCTTGAAAATATACTTTTCAGCAGGGCAGCAAGCAGCAGCAGCAGCAGCAGCAGCAGCAGCAGCAGCGTGTCGAAAATCGATACACCCCACCTCCCCTACACATGCTACCCAACAGAAACACTCCCAAAGTACCCTCCCCATAGTGCTCCCACGACCACGTAACTCTGGACAGTTATTCACATCCCTCCCAAAGACAGGATAATCCTAACCGCAGCCAGCTGTTCCCATCATGTAGCAAATTTTCATTAATATAATTCAGGGCTTTTAAAGTCTTCAAGTATTCCCCAAATCCTTCTTCCCTAACTCTCACATTCATCCCCAAATCCCCTTCCCTAACAGCCTTTCCCGTATCCCTCTCCCCAACAGAGTCCACATATAAAACATCTGTTAACCAGATTACATAAAAAATGTTGGGTAAGACATGTGCAACAGTTAGTTATCTTTATTCCGAAACGTTTCGCTTACACAGTAAACTTCTTCAGTCGAATACAGAGAAGGCAGCAGACGCAATGGATGTGTAAAGATGTAATCAGTCCTTTAGCCTTAACGAAGAAGTTTTGAGGCTGTCAGTCCCTCAGCCTGGAGTAGAGTTCATTATTGGAAGACAGAAGAACTATATACAAAACATGAGGTAATCAGTCCCTCGGTCTTGGAGTTGGTGTGAAGAGCACCGTAGTCGTGAAGACTCTGGAGCAGAGTTCAGTTCAGTTCAGACTCTCAGGTAAGGACCCACTAGGGGCGAGGGGAAAGTGGGGACAGACGAAGAATAGCCGGTGAGAGGAAGAGCCGAAGGAGAAGAGAAAGAGTCAGGACTAAAAACAACAGTCTAACTACTATTGGATGGGTATTATCAGGAGCAGAGGCAAGGAGGCTGGAGCTTATATAGCAGCGACAGGTGAGGGACGTGTAGGAGGCGAAGATACTGTGACTGGTAGGCGGGAATCCCTCCGGTATATAAGGGCCAAGCTCCATGACCGTGATAAAGCCACTGGTTGGCGAATCGTCTACAATAAAGATACCCAGATGTTGCACATGTGTCTAATTCCTCATCTTGTCGGTACTGTATACCATTTATGTACCCTGATGCCGGTTAGGTTAGCTAGATTTGTCAGGAAACACTTGTACTAGTCGTATGATGACCCGCAGCTGGAGCTTTTGGTCATCTGACCGAGGCCTTCAGCTGGCTTACCCCTCCACCCCATTAAAAAATAAGGTTATAATTATAACCACCAATGCTTCTTGATGCTAATGAAAGCGCCTTTCTCACATGATTTTCAGTTACCCTACCCTTGTTTTTATCTACGACCCATACCGGTTTAACGCCCTCAGTTTAAACCATTTAACGCCAGCGTCCAATGACATCAAGTTTATCATGGTTTTCATAAAAAAAATATATTTAGCTTTTCACCTGTGTGCCAGAGGCACCATACATCAAAGGACGAGGCGAGTGTCACCCAACTCTACAAAAAAAGTTTCCACCACAGGTGCTCAATATTGCACTGAAATTCGATCAACAATGCCTTGTCTATTGCACAGCAAGTCAGACAACACGCTCCTGCGCATACTGTATACTCCAGTCTTGTTCAAAAATTATATAAAACACCGAGAAGTTGAAGATTAAGACGTGTGCAACAGCTGGGTATCTTTATTGATGTACATAAATCGTGTGCAATACCCACAAGATGAAGTAGACACCAAACTTACCTATTACAGTTTAAATATATATATATATATATATATATATATATATATATATATATATATATATATATATATATATATATATATATATATATTAGTTTTGTCAGTGAGTAAAAGGTGAATTTCCTCAATAAATGGTTAAACAAGAGTCTCATCGTGTTTTCTTAGGCTATGATTTTGGGTACGTGATAGTAAACATGCACAAATAAGGAACACATAAAGAAATACCGAGATGGAAGGATATATATCAGAACAATAACCTGAAGACAAAGACATACGGTGCAGCATAAAGCTCGACGCAGAGCGAAACGTTGTCACAATAAATGCAGCGACATGTGTTTTAATCTTGACACGTGTGTACAAGATGTCATGTCATCCCCAACAGTCAACTTAACATGATCAAACTCACACTCAAGATCCAGGTAAAAACATGACCACTCCATCTTACCTGTGGAAGAGAAAAAAGTGAACATTAAAAATCGATAACCAGTTATAATAATGGTTCACAATATCCAATACACACGTGTAACTTGACTGAAAAACCCTGCCTAGCAGGCGACTTTTTTCGTGAATAATGATGCCCAAGTGTTACAGGTATGTCATTCATAACATGCTCAATAATGCTGGTAAATGCGCAATAACACAGGGAAGAGGGAGGGGAAGAAGAGAAGGGGGAAGGAGATGAGAGGAAAGAGGGGACGGAGAGACCCCTGCAAATGGTTTACAATAAATCACCCAGTTCGTGAGTAACGGTGATCTTACAGTAAGGAGAACACCTGTTATCAATGTGACGGTAATGTATCTCATGTAAGTGTGGCAGATGCAGTAAGGAGAACACCTGTTATCAATGTGACGGTAATGTATCTCACGTGAGTGTGGCAGAAGCATCACAGGTGTGTAAGACACGACAGATGTTAATGTCACGAGAGCAATGTTACAATGCCTGAGGGGAAATGTTATATTATACAACATTACACTTAACAAATGTTAGGAACAAATAAACAGGTCGCATCAATAGAGATGAAAATGACAAGGATTCGTGTGTATAATACATTGCTGGAACAAAGATGACATATACAGTACATGAGGTGTGAGGGATATATTTCAAGTATATATTGCTATGTGCTTATCACAGATTACAATGCGAAAATCTCATCCAGTTCCTCAAAGCTGGGGCAAGTGTCCAGGATACAGCAGGCATTACCCCTCTGAACAGCAGCATTGAGTCGCTGAAACAGAAAACTAGCCACCCTGGAATCCCTAGTTACCCTCATGAGTCTTTTCCTCGTTCCTTAAGGAACTTGGTGCACTCTTTACCCATGGGCCAAGGGTTTCTGAGCCTACTGGAACAAACATACAATTCATAGTGTTACTCTCTCTCTCTCTCTCCCAACTACTTTCATTGTATCTAATTTCCCCAGAAGCTCTCTCACTTCCTCCATCTTTTTCAATGTAATTTCCTGTAACCTTTCGCTATTCACCTCCCTGTCATTCCTTCCTCTTAGCAACTTCAATATTTATTGGGGCAGACATCTTCAATCTTTCTACCTACACACACACACACACACACACAGTCACTGCCAATCACAGCACTGCAATTTTTTATTAACATAATTTTATCCCACGAGGACAGGAAGTTTTGGCGTTCATTAACTACTGAGGCGGGGTTAGGAGCCGAGACTCAACTCCAGCCACAACAACTAGGTAAGTACATCCATCCAATCAGACATGACAAAATTCGTAATTACGTGCCAGATGATCTCGACTAGCAAAAAAAAAAATACCAATGATTATTCAATTCCTGTTCTATTAAAATTCAATCCACAACGTCACAATCGACATCACCGGATGCGATGCGTTGTCAACACACACACACATACACACTCATCAACACTGACACAACTGAACATCAACCACGTTGACAGGTGAGAATGTATTTCAAAGTTATCATAGGAATCACAGCACTGGCAATAATAATAATAATAATAATAATAATAATAATAATTATAAGTGGTTAAACAAGAGTCTCATCGTGTTTTCCTAGGCAATGATTTTGAGTACGTGATGGAAAACGTAAGAAGTGCTTAAAGACCAGACATGGGGAGGGGCTCCTCTCCTTCCTATGGTATTTCTTTCAAAACTTTTCCAACACAAGCTGTGTGGCCAGATGGTTATAATGATTGCTTCTGTTAGGAGTTAAAACCCGTAGGAAGTCACGATATACAGTTCATCACATGAGGTCGAGAGTTGCACAGGACAGTACAACAATATATTCGCAAATCGTATGCTGATTTCTCACATACCGTTGGCAACAATTTTTTGGATTTACGTAATTTACGTTAGGTTAGGTTTAGTTAGGTTAGGTTTAGTTAGGTTAGGTTTAGTTAGGTTAGGCTTACTTAGGTTTAGTTTGAGTTAGACTGTCGTCTATATTTAGAAATTACCCAATTATACAAACATGCCACAACAATAACTGATAAGGCCCACTGTGTGGCCGAAACGTAGCCAATAAATACTGTATTTGTGTTTATTTTTCCAACCTAACCATAGTATTTGTAAGTTTATAATTAGCGCTGTTCACCTATTAAGAAAATTAATGTAGTAAAGATTAAGATAATTTGAGATGATGACGAGCTTCGTCACAATGAACCAACACGGCTTTATTAATGGAGATTCCTGTCTCGAAAGCCAATCCACGGGGAGCAGAGGGGAGGGGGGGATTAAAATAGACAGATAATTATTACACTCGTGGGGGAGTGCTAAACCAAAAGGGGGGTTACACAGCTCCTGGGGGGAACGGAAGGCATTCAGACTCGATGCAAGGAATTGGAGCACAGGCCCAAATCCTTAGATCAAGAGCCCCTCACAAAGGAAAACTGAAATATAAAGGAACCAGACAGACACAGTATTTTTTCAGTGTGGGAATAATAAGTTGGGTACGTCAGGAATAGCGGTGGTGGACGCTGCTACGGTTCAAAGCTGTGCATTGAAAGAAGATTAGTGGGAATACACCAGATAATCGATGTTCGACAGGCAGGGCCAAACACCTGGTTCAAAACTAGCAACATAACTAGGCGAGTGCAAACGCATGATACAGTGCGTGTTGGCGAGACACACACACACACACACACACATAAGATACTGAGAGGAATTGACAAAGTGGACAGAGACAGAATGTTCCAGAGATGGGACACAGCAACAAGGGGACACAGCTGGAAGGTGAAGACTCAGATGAATCACAGGGATGTTAGGAAGTATTTCTTCAGTCACAGAGTGGTCGGGAAGTGGAATAGTTTAGGAATTGATGTAGTGGAGGCAGGCTCCATACATAGCTTTAAGAGGAGGTATGATAAAGCTCATGGCGCAGGGAGAGTGACCTAGTAGCGGCCAGTGAAGAGGCGGGGCCAAGAGCTATGGATCGACCCCTGCAACCACAACTAGGTGAGTACACACACACACACACACAACCTCCAGGAGCTATATTATAATAAAAAAGAAGCGCTAAACCACAGGGGTCCAGGAGCTATGAATCGACCCCTGCAACCACAATTAGGTGGGTACATACACGCGCGCGCTCACACACAGGCCTATCATAGAGTTTACACCAGCATTCAGCCGTCACTTGGTCACACATGTACGAAAACTCGAAAAGGTCAAGAGGTTTGCAACATAACTAGTTCCGGAGCTGAGGGGATTACTGAGTTACGTGCAGAGACTAAATAAATCAACTCTGACCCCTTTATAAGAGAGGACTAAAGAAACACGATTACGACATACAAGATAATCCAAGGATTTCACAGAGCAGATACGGACAGGCCTTTCGAAATGAGGAAGACAGGGGCGAGGGGTCATACATGTAAGCAAAACATCTCAGATGAGCCAGAGGGGATGTTAGGAAGAAAATTTTCAGCATAGGGGTGGTAAGTAAAGGGAATGAGCTGGATGGGAAAGTGGCAGGTTAGGTCAGGCAGAAAACAAAACAAGTTTTTCCTGATGCGGATCTTGGTCATATGACCCGCAACTGGAGCTTTTGGTCATTTGACAGAGGCCTTCCACTGGCTTACCCGTCCACCCTTTTAAAAATTATGGTTATGATTATAAACATAATATTTTTTTGTGTAATTAAGTAGATACGACAGGGCCCACGAGGCCAGGAACCAATAATGCCGGCGACTGTAGTGTAAGAGGTGAGCAGCCAGAGGCTACAATTCTACCCTGCAAACGCAACTCTACTGGTTGAGTACGCACACCTTATGCACCAACATGATACTCAATCCACATGTTATTCAAATATTTATCTTCTTGCCACACACAGCGGAGGACCTTCCCCCACCTCATATATCTTCACCCAGACACCCGCATAAATGATACCATGAATTATTCAGTGACCACCTTACCTACAGTCTCAAAATCGTGCCTCAGCCAGCCTTATCTCTGTGAGCATCAAATCTCTCACTCTCACTCTCGAGAGTGAGAGAGTTGATGCTCATAGTCTCTCTCTCTCTCTCTTGAGAGAGAGACTATGATAAATAAGACACGTGCAACAATTACGTATTTTTATTATTCAAACGTTTTGGCGAGCCAAATACAGGCTAATATAACATTAGAAACATGTTATACGCATGTGTTACTTGGATGGTAGCTGACAAGAGGCAACTCACCTTGCCTGTGGTTGCCGAGATGTACGGACCAATGAAGGAAATGTAAATGCTTGCAGACTAGATCATAGTTTATTTGCGTAAAAGTTCTTCCAGACAGACGCGAATGAAGATAGCCCAGAGTCAACACTGACGATAAGGAGGAGAGGTGGTCTTGTACTCAGGAAAGGCTGCTTAAGAATAAGGCTCAGAGCTAGCCATGAGGTGGGTGTTATCAAAAAAATGCCTTAGGCCAGCAACTCCTCTAGCAGGAGTTATGGGAAACATACGGGGTAGGAATACAGTCTACATTTTGCTCGGTCATGCACCTCGGGTCGTCCTGACCCAACAGCACTGGCGTGCAAATAACAGAATAAATAATTCTGAGGTGGCCAGTCTCTTAGCCGTAGGGAGTGACCACCATCAATGCTGTGGAACAGATCAACTAAAAATGACCTCTTGCACTGCCTCCTGTGTTATATTAACATGCATTTGACTGAATAAGCAAGCTCCGAAGGAGAAACATTTCATCAAAAAAGATACCCAAATGTTGTACATGCGTTTTATTCATCAGCTTGTGAGTTATTGTACACCGGTAACATAATACAGAAACTATGTGGTCTACACACGCTGGTTTCCTCCCGAGATTCTCGCTTTCTTTCCCCTCTCTCGCTATTTACCTTCTTCCTTCATCTTCTCCCTTCTCCAACTTCATCTTTCCCCCTCCTCCAACTTCTCAGTGTTCCTCTTCCTGCAGAGGCCAGTGTGTGCTCCTGACTTTGCTGGTTCTTATGTTGATTGGCTGTTCTAGTTTCTTTCAACCTCGTAGTATCTAGCATCCATTTCTCGAGCAAGTATGTCCTACTCTTAAGTCTATAATTTCCCTTGTTTCCTTGCTACAGAGTAGTTGCCCTGTACATAGTTAGTGACTATTACTTTGTCCATAGTTAGTGACTATTACTCTGTCCATAGTTAGTGACTATTACTCTGTCCATAGGTAGTGACTATTACTCTGTCCATAGTTAATGACTATTACTCTGTCCATAGTTAATGACTATTACTCTGTCCATAGTTAGTGACTATTACTCTGTCCATAGTGACTATTACTCTGTCCATAGTGACTATTACTCTGTCCATAGTTAGTGACTATTACTCTGTCCATAGTTAGTGACTATTACTCTGTCCATAGTTAGTGACTATTACTCTGTCCATAGTTAGTGACTATTACTCTGTCCATAGTTAGTGACTATTACTCTGTCCATAGTTAGTGACTATTACTCTGTCCATAGTTAGTGACTATTACTCTGTCCATAGGTAGTGACTATTACTCTGTCCATAGGTAGTGACTATTACTCTGTCCATAGGTAGTGACTATTACTCTGTCCATAGGTAGTGACTATTACTCTGTCCATAGGTAGTGACTATTACTCTGTCCATAGGTAGTGACTATTACTCTGTCCATAGGTAGTGACTATTACTCTGTCCATAGGTAGTGACTATTACTCTGTCCATAGTTAGTGACTATTACTCTGTCCATAGGTAGTGACTATTACTCTGTCCATAGGTAGTGACTATTACTCTGTCCATAGGTAGTGACTATTACTCTGTCCATAGGTAGTGACTATTACTCTGTCCATAGGTAGTGACTATTACTCTGTCCATAGGTAGTGACTATTACTCTGTCCATAGGTAGTGACTATTACTCTGTCCATAGGTAGTGACTATTACTCTGTCCATAGGTAGTGACTATTACTCTGTCCATAGGTAGTGACTATTACTCTTGTTCTCTTGCCTCAACCCGTTCTTCATTTTCCTCTGAGCTACTGGTCGTTTATGTCTGTCTGTTCTAGCATACTTTAGAAACTTAATGTGTGTTATGCTGTTGGGTTACCGCATGTATTTTAACATTGTATTCACATCTAATTAACAGACTATAAGGGAGAAAATGGCAGCTTAGATCTATAAGGTGAAGTATCTTCCAGTGTTATCCCATAAATGATAACAAAAAATAGGATGGATCACAAAGTTTCGCTCTTTAAAACACTTTAATTATCGCTTGATAAAACTGTACACTGAGCGAAACGTCTCAGTAACATCTTGCAATGCTACGTTTCACTTTTCTTCAATAATGGTGCCTGATGGTGTTGCTGACAGTGTGTGTGTGGTGCACGCTCCACCGTGTGCACACGGTGTGGTGTGCACACTACACCGTGTGCACTTAACGTAGGGGATTGCACGTTGATATATTCCTTCAATTTAAAATTAAAGCCTTGAGCTTTAGGCAATCCCTTAGGGATTATATAGCCCTTAGGGAGGGAATGGGAGATGATTAGGTTTGATCCGAGGAACACCTTGCATCAAATCCTTTACCGGGTATAAATCGGTGACGAGGTGAGGGCCAAGAGAATACTAGGACACGTAGGATACTGAGTTAACAATAGGGATTACCATAAGCCTTGTTAACTAATCCCAGATGAGTTAAGGGAAGTGAGTTAACATGTAGTGAGCCACCGCCAGGGAGTGTCAGGCAGTGCCTGGTTGTGGCAGTGTCAAGGCACTGGTCAGGAGAGTGCCTTCTCTAGACAGTGTCAACACACTGGCTGGGGTACAGACAGTGCCTAAATGAGACAGCTTCAAGGCACTGGTCAGGAGAGTGCCTACTCAAGACAGTGTCAAGGCACTGGTCAGGAGAGAGAGTGCCTACTCAAGACAGTGTCAAGGCACTGGTCAGGAGAGAGACAGTGCCTACTCAAGACAGTGTCAAAGCACTGGTCAGGAGAGAGAGTGCCTACTCAAGACAGTGTCAAGGCACTGGTCAGGAGAGAGACAGTGCCTACTCAAGACAGTGTCAACTCACTGGTCAGGAGAGAGACAGTGCCTACTCAAGACAGTGTCAACTCACTGGTCAGGAGAGAGACAGTGCCTACTCAAGACAGTGTCAACTCACTGGTCAGGAGAGAGACAGTGCCTACTCAAGACAGTGTCAATACACTCGACTCTGAGAGGCAGTGATCTAAGTGAAGAATAAACAAACACTGGCTCAGTCACTGCTCTCTCTCTCTCTCTCTCTCTCTCTCTCTCTCTCGCTCTCTCCACTTACACTAATAAAACAATAATCTCTTTTATTATTATTATTTTAACCATAAATTACCTAGTAATAAAAGGCTTATTGGAATTTTAGTAAATAAAGAACGTAATAAGTTTCTCATATACAGACATGCACCTATGTGCTTTAAGTACTGGATCAACCAGGCTGTGATGGGGGTGCGGGCCTCTAGCGCAAAAAGCCTGGTTAAACACTGGAAACCAGTAAGTAGTATGTCACAGACAAAGTTTTAAGCTTGTAACTAAGAATATTTTATTTTTTCATGACATATGTTGATTTTTTTTTACAGAACATATGTTGAATTTTCTAGTAAAGGTAGGAATACCTATACATATAATGAAACAATCTACCTGAAGGATACCTGGAGGATGTTTCCGGGGGTCAACGCCACAACGGCCCGGTCCCATACCAAGTCTCAATACTGTCGTTATAGTACTATGTTCACTCAGAATGAGTGACGTTACTCAGTACCGTCGTTATAGTAGTGTGTTCACTCACAGAATGAGTGACGTTACTCAGTACCGTCGTTATAGTAGTGTGTTCACTCACAGAATGAGTGACGTTACTCAGTACCGTCGTTATAGTAGTATGTTCACTCACAGAATGAGTGACGTTACTCAGTACCGTCGTTATAGTAGTGTGTTCACTCACAGAATGAGTGACGTTACTCAGTACCGTCGTTATAGTAGTGTGTTCACTCACAGAATGAGTGACGTTACTCAGTACCGTCGTTATAGTAGTATGTTCACTCACAGAATGAGTGACGTTACTCAGTACCGTCGTTATAGTAGTATGTTCACTCACAGAATGAGTGACGTTACTCAGTATCGTCGTTATAGTAGTATGTTCACTCACAGAATGAGTGACGTTACTCAGTACCGTCGTTATAGTAGTATGTTCACTCATAGAATGAGTGACGTTACTCAGTACCGTCTTTATAGTAGTGTGTTCACTCACAGAATGAGTGACATTACTCAGTACCGTCGTTATAGTAGTGTGTTCACTCACAGAATGAGTGACGTTACTCAGTACCGTCGTTATAGTAGCGTGTTCACTCACAGAATGAGTGACGTTACTCAGTACCGTCGTTATAGTAGTATGTTCACTCACAGAATGAGTGACGTTACTCAGTATCGTCGTTATAGTAGTATGTTCACTCACAGAATGAGTGACGTTACTCAGTACCGTCGTTATAGTAGTATGTTCACTCATAGAATGAGTGACGTTACTCAGTACCGTCGTTATAGTAGTGTGTTCACTCACAGAATGAGTGACATTACTCAGTACCGTCGTTATAGTAGTGTGTTCACTCACAGAATGAGTGACGTTACTCAGTACCGTCGTTATAGTAGTGTGTTCACTCACAGAATGAGTGACGTTACTCAGTACCGTCGTTATAGTAGTATGTTCACTCACAGAATGAGTGACGTTACTCAGTATCGTCGTTATAGTAGTATGTTCACTCACAGAATGAGTGACGTTACTCAGTACCGTCGTTATAGTAGTATGTTCACTCATAGAATAAGTGACGTTACTCAGTACCGTCGTTATAGTAGTGTGTTCACTCACAGAATGAGTGACATTACTCAGTACCGTCGTTATAGTAGTGTGTTCACTCACAGAATGAGTGACGTTACTCATACCGTCGTTATAGAATATTCACTCACAGAATGAGTGACACTGATCAGTAAGTGAATGTTCATTAACCAGTTGTTATTATTATAGTCAAGGAGAGGTGTTAAACCCCCAGGGTTTAACAATGGGGAAAAGAAGATAATCCAGAACTCTGGAAGGTAATTACTATAACCTGGAGGGTGTTCAGGGGTCAACACCCCCCCCCGGCCCGGTCCATGACCAGCCCTCGCGATGGACCAGTCCATCAAGACTGATGGACTAAACACATTGACTCCAGGCTGAGGGACTGATTACCCCATTCTCATCTTTCTCTGTTCTTCTTTCTCTGTATTGGACTGAAGAAGCCACTAGTTGGCGAAACGTTTCCTCAGTAAAGATTCCCAAACGTTGCACAAGTGTCTCATTCTTCAACTTGTCGGTTTTTTTTAAACTATTACGACACTCAACTTTGTTTTATTACTTCGATTTCTTGACTTGGTAATCACAGTAAATTCCTGAATGTTCATACTTGTTTCAAATTTATTTTCTAAAAAGTTGGATTAGATTACATAGACATACAAAAAATATTTATATATATACATTTATTTACCGGCAAATGAGCAAACCAAAACAAGTCACGATAAGTCTAGCAACGAATTACCGAGGGATGGGGAGGGGGGTTAAGCAGATAATGTTCAAATGTGAATGCTTATGGTGGAGGGAGAAAGGAGTACACCGCTACACCCACACTGCTGCTCCAGCAAACATGTAGACAAGTTTATCCAAGAGTAAGATAAACAGCAAACACTTGTTGACCTCTACCTTAAATAACATTCACCAATATATATAAACAAGCAAGCAAATAGCCAAGCTCCTGCTACCGTGCTATCCTAAGTTACCTCTTTATATCCCAGGAGAGAGAGCGACCTCGTGTTTTGTGTTGGTTACCATTTGGTGTATGTTACCACTGGTCAAAGGTAATTGTCAACAAACACTTGTGCTGTTTTGTTAGCGAGAGAATGTGTGTGTATGTGTGTGTATGTGTGTGTGTGTATGTGTGTGTATGTGTGTGTATGTGTGTTGTGTGTATGTGTGTGTTGTGTGTGTGTGTGTGTGTGTGTGTGTGTGTGTGTGTGTGTGTGTGTGTGTGTGTGTGTGTTGCGCACATGCTTTTGTGAGTCAACGGGTGTGTATTCACCTACTGGTATTCACCTTTTTAGGGGTTGAAGGGCTAGTGTGTCAGCTCCTGGCTTCGCCTCGTAACCTTGTACGACTGGTTTCAAGTCTCATACCTCGAGGACCATGTCATATCTATCCTTAAAACTGTGTATGACATTTGCTACTACCACCATCACCACCCAGGGGATAAAGTACAGTGGTGCCTCTACTTACGAGCAAAATTCGTTCCAGTCGGCTATTCAAGTGCCGATACCGAAGGAATTTTTTCCCATAAGAAATAATGAAAATTAGGTTAATCCATTTCAGACCCCTAAAAATACACTTACAAAAGCACCTACAAAAATACACTTACATAATTGTTGGAGTTGGGAGCTGCTCGTAAGTAGAGGTACCACTATACTTCCTAACATCTCTCTAACTCATCTTTTTTCAACTGCGCTCCTCTGAACCCATTTCCCGCCTCTCCGACAATTTTCTTCCTATCCAAGGTATCAAGTCCTCAAGTCGTTATGTCTTACCTAGTTCTTTCATCCTCTAATGTCGACCTCTCATCAGTTTTTTCTCTTTTTACCTTAGCTCCGGAGTCTCTAAAAACTCAATGCATTCCACGATTTCTAAAATAATTGGCGAGGTGTGGGCTCCATACTGCTGCTGCATACTCAAAGATGTAGCCTTGATATACACTGTATATAGGGATAAGTAGAGGCAAATGCTTTCTCGAAAAAAAAAACTTATTCCAGCTCCCCTCCTTCTAATCCGACCCCTCCCCAACACCCATCCTATTCCTTTTCATTCGTCTTCCAATCTCCTCAACCCACCCACTATCCACTCCCACTTCCCTGCCAATCCCCCTACTACACGTCCTGCTTTCTACATGACTCGAAGATCTGCAGTGTAAATACTGGGTCCACCTTCAATGCACTTGCTCTTAGCATAGCTGCCTCCATGGCACGGTCAACACCGTCTAAGTCCAGGTCACCTTCCGTCTATCCTCCCTCCCTCCTTCCTTCCCTACCCTCGTTCACTCACTCTCTTCATTTACCCTCTCCCACCCTCCATTTCCCTTATCACCTCCCTTCTCTCAGTCATTCTCTCCTGACCTCCTCACTGGACTACATGCTTGCTCTTAAAGTAAAAGGAAGGAGAGACATTAGGTAGCCTAGTAGGAAGGAGAGACCTTAGGTAGCCTAGTAGGAAGGAGAGACCTTAGGTAGCCCCATCCTGTGTGATGGAATATGACAGTGAAAAATATCTTTGCTCCCGCAGTGTAACTATCATATATAATAGGATTGCAGCACAGTGCTAATGTATCATATTTTTATTTAATAAAAAATCGAGACAAAACTTCTACAATCATTAACAATTTATCCTTTATTCAACCCTGACATGTATTGGGTTTTATAAGACGTAACCCATGTTATATACAGTCATGTATTGGGTTTCATAAGACGTAACCCATGTTATATACAGTCATATATTGGGTTTTATAAGACGTAACCCATGTTATATACAGTCATGTATTGGGTTTCATAAGACGTAACCCATGTTATATACAGTCATATATTGGGTTTTATAAGACGTAACCCATGTTATATACAGTCATGTATTGGGTTTCATAAGACGTAACCCATGTTATATACAGTCATGTATTGGGTTTCATAAGACGTAACTTATGTTTAAGAAAGATAAAACGTTATGATGAAAGATGACCATGGGATGCTGGTAAGTAAGACTTGTGTGTGGAAAATGTTTTATAATTTTCCTGTGATTTGTGTTTGTCAATGAGTAAGGATAATAATGTTTATATCAAGTATGTGTATAATGATAGTGTGACTTTTGAAAAGTGATGAATCACTCGTATGAGAATCTATATTCCCTATAATTTCCTTATAAATAATAAAAAGGCACAATGCCGTGACTGGAACAATACACAAATAACGTGGTCGTAAGCTCCTATGTGCGGGTTATTTGTGTATTTCCTTATAAACTAAGGAATTTATTGAAGATAAAATGTTGTAATTTAGAAGAAATTAATATTCTGATAAGGTATTACACACCAGGAAGTGTCACTGAATTTATTTAATTATATGTTTGTAAGGTAACCTTTCTGGAGACAGCATCAAAAATGGCGTAACGTCAACATGAGACTAATGAGTAGTGTGTAATTTAATCTTGTATCAGCAACCGTTGGGTTCTACATAATAACATAAAACACATCTGGAACGATCCAGATATGCAATACTATAACTGTCCGAGTCATGCTGATAATGAAGGAAAACTAGACGCGGTGGTAACTGTAGCAAGAAATGAATCACCGCGTGCAATGTAATACTATTATAATTTCGCCTATTTATATGTGGTATAAAACCTCACATGTAAGGTAGCTAGTGCTAGTTTAACTTCCTGTTAGGAGGCGTTAGGATATATCACCCATGGAATAAATGGGTGTCTTTAATTGTTTTCTAATTATGTGTTTAATGTGTAATCAGTAGCACAAACAATATATTTGAATAAAGTCACAAACTTTTTTCCTAATCATACAGCCCACTAAATCAGCCGGTATTACTGGCTTAATTTTCCTAATAAATACTCAAGAACCATATGTTCCTAATCTAAGGTGGGGAAGTGAGTTGGGGAGCTGAGACGGCGGGCAGTGGAGGAGGGACATCTCTGACCCATTGTTCAGTAATACTTGCTTTTTCTTTTGCATCAAGAGTTCTCCCCAGTTATGTGGGTGGAATGGAAGACGGGGCTTGTGAAAAAAAGTCACCATTATTTCTCACACTGTATTACAATTATTAAATGCGCTGAAACAGGGGTATATTATAGAGTTAAGAGAGGTAATGAAGTTTGGCGACCCATCCACCTGGATTTGTAGTGTGTGTAAACTTATTACTTGTGTGTGTGTCATCTCCCCTCCCTCTTTTATATTAAACATACAACTACATACACGTATACATGTTTATAAAGCATTATTAATTACTCAGACACACAAACAAGTACTAATATCTATAGCAACATTTGTTGTAGCTAGGATTATTTTAAGAAAACCTTTGATAATTGAGGAGCACTTTAACCTACTAGAATGCTCAGTGTTCTTGCTAAGAATAAAAATACAACACACACACAAGAGCAACCAAAACTACTAACAAGAACAAAATACATCACTATATATTATCACATCAAGATAAACTACACCATATCAGTAATTAAAATGACAATATTAAAAGATTGGCCAAGAAAGATTTGTTTAATCTACTTCCTTGTGGTAGGTTGATGTAGCAACTACAAGAGAGGGAAGACAACAAGTGTGTGTCGAGGAGGATAAACAACTCAACCAAACATTAGACTTCAGAAAGCAACAAAGTTTAGAAATGCAGAATTAACAACACTAATGTTTAGTAATAACCCGCAAACAGAAACTAAGAAGAATAATCAATTAATCTCCTGAGTTTTCGTCTCCATGCGGATTATTACTAAACATTGACAAGTGTTCATTACACTTATGTTATTTAATAACACTATTGCTTATAAGCAATATAAGTACACTGTGACTAAATGATTATAGCAATTTACAAATGTATCCAGTGTTTGATCACATTAGATAATGGCAATTTGTAAAGGTGATGATACCTCGATGTTGTAACAGCCAGGTATCATCAGGTATGTCAGTTATAGTGGTATGTTCACTCACAGGATGAGTGGCACCGCCTAGTACTGTATTTATGGTGAGATGTTCTCTCACAGGATGAGTGGCACCGCCCAGTACTGTATTTATGGTGAGATGTTCTCTCACAGGATGAGTGGCACCGCCCAGTACTGTATTTATGGTGAGATGTTCACTCACAGGATGAGTGGCACCGCCCAGTACTGTATTTATGGTGAGATGTTCTCTCACAGGATGAGTGGCACCGCCCAGTACTGTATTTATGGTGAGATGTTCACTCACAGGATGAGTGGCACCGCCCAGTACTGTATTTATGGTGAGATGTTCTCTCACAGGATGAGTGACACCGCCCAGTACTGTATTTATGGTGAGATGTTCACTCACAGGATGAGTGGCACCGCCCAGTACTGTATTTATGGTGAGATGTTCTCTCACAGGATGAGTGGCACCGCCCAGTACTGTATTTATGGTGAGATGTTCACTCACAGGATGAGTGGCACCGCCCAGTACTGTATTTATGGTGAGATGTTCACTCACAGGATGAGTGGCACCGCCCAGTACTGTATTTATGGTGAGATGTTCTCTCACAGGATGAGTGGCACCGCCTAGTACTGTATTTATGGTGAGATGTTCTCTCACAGGATGAGTGGCACCGCCCAGTACTGTATTTATGGTGAGATGTTCTCTCACAGGATGAGTGGCACCGCCTAGTACTGTATTTATGGTGAGATGTTCTCTCACAGGATGAGTGGCACCGCCCTGTACTGTATTTATTGTGAGATGTTCACTCACAGGATGAGTGGCACCGCCCTGTACTGTATTTATTGTGAGATGTTCACTCACAGGATGAGTGGCACCGCCTAGTACTGTATTTATGGTGAGATGTTCTCTCACAGGATGAGTGGCACCGCCTAGTACTGTATTTATGGTGAGATGTTCTCTCACAGGATGAGTGGCACCGCCCAGTACTGTATTTATGGTGAGATGTTCACTCACAGGATGAGTGGCACCGCCCAGTACTGTATTTATTGTGAGATGTTCACTCACAGGATGAGTGGCACCGCCTAGTACTGTATTTATGGTGAGATGTTCTCTCACAGGATGAGTGGCACCGCCTAGTACTGTATTTATGGTGAGATGTTCTCTCACAGGATGAGTGGCACCGCCCTGTACTGTGTTTATGGTGAGATGTTCTCTCACATGTTGATTGGCACTGCCCAACACTCTACCTTCTTGAGGCAAAATCTAAAAAGGTATCCTCATTGGGTGTTATACAAAAAATATTCCATTTTCACAAGTCAGGACGGGCAAGAGAAACATAGTAACAAGTCTTTCACAATTTTCTATTCATTAGAGCTCAGAGAAATTTTAAAACTGCGTTCTCAATTAAGTTTCGAAAACACAGAACACCTTTTCTAACTCCCTTTGTTGGGCAAAACATAGTTCAGGTTTCATATTTTTCCCTCTTTCAAAGGATAAAGAGAAGATTTTCACGTGAGAGCTTACTGACTGAAGGGAAATGCTGCAGAAGGACGAACTTGCAAGTGTACGAGTGACAGAGCAAGAAAAAGCAAGATAAAAACAAACGAAACAGGAAAAAATAAGATAAAAAATATGATACAAACATATTGCCGTCTCAGTGCACACATACACGTCATACGATCTCTCTCTCTCTCTCTCTCTCTCTATATATATATATATATATATATATATATATATATATATATATATATATATATATATATATATATAGTAGGTAAATTTGGGGTGCCAGGGGTAAATGTAAATGGGGAACCATTAATTGAGCTATGTGTAGAAAGAGGTTTGGTAATAAGTAATACATATTTTATGAAAAAGAGGATAAATAAATATACAAGGTATGATATAGCACGTAAGGAAAGTAGTTTGTTGGATTATGTATTGGTGGATAAAAGGTTGATGAGTAGGCTTCAGGATGTACATGTTTATAGAGGGGCAACGGATATATCGGATCATTATTTAGTTTTAACTACAGTTAGAGTAAAATGTAGATGGGACAAAAAGAAAATGGCAACAGCAAGTAAGAGAGAGATAAAAGTGTATAAACTAAGGGAGGGGAAAGTTAGGGTGAGATATAAGCAACTATTGGCAGAAAGGTGGGCTAGTGCAAGTAGGAGTAGTGGGGGGGTTGAAGAGAGTTGGGATAGTTTTAAAAATGCAGTATTAGAATGTGGGGCAGAAGTTTGTGGCTATAGGAGGGTGGGTGCAGGAGGAAAGATGAGTGAGTGTTGGAATGAAGAAGTAAAGGGTGTGATAAAAGAGAAAAAGGTTAATAGAAGAGCAGAGTATATGGAGAGTAAAAGAAAGGTGAAGAGAGTGGTGAGAGAGTGCAAAAGAAGAGCGGATGAAAGAATGGGAGAGGCTCTGTCAAGAAATTTTGCTGAAAACAAGAAAAAATTTTGGAGTGAGATAAACAAGGTAAGAAAGCCTAGGGAACGAATGGATTTGTCAGTTAAAAACAGAGTAGGGGAGTTAGTAGATGGGGAGCTGGAGGTATTGGGTAGATGGCGGGAATATTTTGAGGAACTTTTAAATGTCGATGAAAAAAGGGAGGCGGTAATTTCATGTACTGGCCAGGGAGGTACAACATCGTTTAGGAGTGAAGAAGAGCAGGATGTGAGTGTGGGGAGGTGCGTGAGGCATTACGTAGAATGAAAGGGGGTAAAGCAGCTGGAACTGACGGGATCATGACAGAAATGTTAAAAGCAGGGGGAAATATAGTGTTGGAGTGGTTGGTATTTTTGTTTAATAAATGTATGAAAGATGGGAAGGTACCTAGGGACTGGCAGAGAGCATGTATAGTTCCTTTATATAAAGGGAAGGGGGATAAAAGAGATTGTAAGAATTATAGGGGAATAAGTTTACTGAGTATACCAGGTAAAGTGTATGGCAGGGTTATTATTGAAAGAATTAGAGGTAAGACAGAGAGTAGGATTGCAGATGAGCAAGGAGGCTTTAGAGTGGGTAGGGGATGTGTAGATCAAGTGTTTACAGTGAAGCATATATGTGAACAGTATTTAGATAAAGGTAGAGAAGTTTTCATTGCATTTATGGATTTAGAAAAGGCATATGATAGAGTGGATAGGGGAGCAATGTGGCAAATGTTGCAAGTGTATGGAATAGGTAGTAAGTTACTGAAGGCTGTAAAGAGCTTTTATGAGGATAGTGAGGCTCAGGTTAGGGTGTGTAGGAGAGAGGGAGATTACTTCCCGGTAAAAGTAGGTCTTAGACAGGGATATGTAATGTCACCATGGTTGTTTAATATATTTATAGATGGGGTTGTAAAATGGGAGTTGACACAGTTACTTTTTGCTGATGATACTGTGCTTATGGGAGATTCTAAAGAAAAGTTGCAAAGGTTAGTGGACGAGTTTGGGAGGGTGTGTAAAGGTAGAAAGTTGAAAGTGAACATAGATAAGAGTAAGGTGATGAGGGTATCAAACGATTTAAATAAAGAAAAATTGGATATCACATTGGAGAGAAGGATTATGGAAGAAGTAAATGTTTTCAGATATTTGGGAGTTGACGTGTCAGCGGATGGGTTTATGAAGGATGAGGTTAACCATAGAATTGATGAAGGAAAAAAGGTGAGTGGTGCGTTGAGGTATCTGTGGAGACAAAAAACGTTATCCATGGAGGCAAAGAAGGGAATGTACGAAAGTATAGTGGTACCAACACTCTTATATGGGTGTGAAACATGGGTTGCAAATGCTGCAGCGAGGAGGAGGCTGGAGGCAGTGGAGATGTCCTGTCTAAGGGCAATGTATGGTGTAAACATTATGCAGAAAATTCAGAATGTGGAAATTAGGAGGTGTGGAGTTACTAAAAGTATTTGTCAGAGGGCTGAAGAGGGGTTGTTGGGGTGGTTTGGTCATTTAGAGAGAATGGATCAAAGTAGAATGACTTGGAGAGCGCATAAATCTGTAGGGGAAGGAAGGCGGGGTAGGGGTCGTCCTAGAAAAGGTTGGAGGGAGGGGGTAAAGGAGGTTTTGTGGGGAGGGGCTTGGACTTCCAGCAAGCATGTGTGAGCATGTTAGATAGGAGTGAATAGAGACTAATGGTTTTTGGGACCTGACGAGCTGTTGGAGTGTGAGCAGGGTAACATTTTGTGAAGGGATTCAGGGAAACTAGTTAATTGATTTAGTTGGATTTGAGTCCTGGTAATGGGAAGTACAATGCCTGCACTTTAAAGGAGGGGTCTGGGAAAGTGACAGCTGGGAGGGACTATTCTCAGCTGTCGTATCTGAGCGCCTCTGCACAGTGATTATATATGAGTGTGGTGAAAGTGTTGAATGATGAAAGTATTTTCTTTTTGGGGATTTTTTCTTTATTTTTGGGTCACCCTGCCTCGGTGGGAGACGGCCGACTTGTTGAAAAAAAAATCATATATATATATATATATATATCCACTTTTACGTTCCAGCGCCTCAGCGTGGCCATCCAGAGG
Source organism: Cherax destructor (assembly GCA_009830355.1). NCBI lineage: Eukaryota > Metazoa > Arthropoda > Malacostraca > Decapoda > Parastacidae > Cherax > Cherax destructor. The sequence goes on from WNWK01000057.1 coordinate 72,550, forward strand.
GGAAATGCATGCTGCATACTGGGCTCACGTTCGGCTTCGGAGGAGATTCATAATCTTTGATATTTTGTACCAATGTATTCATGTTTGTGTTTTCTGTCAATGTATTCTGTCTATTAATAAAGTTTATATATATATATATATATATATATTTTATATATATATATATATATATATATATATATATATATATATATATATATATATATACATACCTATTTACATAGGTATGTATAGGTAAAACTTGCTGATTTTGGCATAAATAACAACGCTCTTCTTGCCGAATAAGGCAAGCAAAAATTTGTGTATGCAATAATTTCGCAAATATCATTCTGAACCTAACGAAAAAAATATATTTCATTGTGTATTAAATTATTGTAAACTTATCTAAAATATATTTAGTTGGATTAGGCTAAACTAAATTGCGCTTGCTATAATAAGGTTAGGTAAGTTTTTTAAGGTTCTTTTGGTACAAAATTATTAATTTTTACATTAACATATATGAAAAAAAATATACCATTAAACGTATAAGAGAAAATTTTAGAAAGGACTTAATTTTAAATGAGTTCTTGCTAATTGACCAGTTTTACCTATTCGGCACGACATATATATATATATATATATATATATATATATATATACACATACATACGTAAAATAACCAGTGGGAAAAATAGTGAAATTCCTTGATAATGTGAAAAATCACGAAAGCGCTCGAAATTTCACTTTTTTTTTCATGTGGTTATTTTGCATATTGTGATATCACTTCTTCATTGTGATCTTACTGCATATCTCACAGCGTCTAGTTCTTTCTTCGAGAGGCTCAGTATTGCAGTTCAGAAGGGTACTGCTGCTGCTGCTGCTGCTGCTGCAAGCACTAGGGAGAAATACAAATATTTATCATCTCCGAGGCTATGGGTCTCTACAACCTGTATTAAAAGTGGATTGCATCATATATAACTGATATACATATATACATATTTGTTTCAATCGTCACTCCTGTTTCCTTCCAATTTATAAACATGTTTTCTTGTAAAAGTTTTAAACCTCTTGTTTGACGATATTAAAACCATATTCAGTGGTGTTTCTTCAATGCTAGTCTAGCCAAGACTTCACCGTCTTCCCTGGAGATTACGTGAGAGGGAATCCGCAAAAGTTTGACTTTAATCCCTTTGTCAATAATGCCTGCGTAGCTTTGTCAGGCTTCAGAAACTATCGCTCACATCTCGGGCAATTTCCAGCAAGCAATAAAGAGGCAAGAGGTAATTTTTGTGTTAATAGTTAGTTCAAGTCTCAGCTCAACGAGAAAGACGAACAGTTCAGTATAAAAAGCGCAAACCCAGGTGTTGTTAACCTCAGTTCTTGGGTTTTGTAAATACCAAACATTTTAAGCAAATATTCTAAATTTACTTGCAACGAATAACATAAAAGGTCGATATATATCCAGATGTACTCCTGTTAAACCTTTTGGGGCGTAGTTCCAAAGCTTTGTGTATCCATACGGTTGGCACTACCGTCCACAGGATGGATATGGAGTGAACAATAAACTAGCCACTACCATCCACAGGATGGATATGGAGTGAACAATAAACTAGCCACTACCATCCACAGGATGGATATGGAGTGAACAATAAACTAGCCACTACCATCCACAGGATGGATATGGAGTGAACAATAAACTAGCCACTACCATCCACAGGATGGATATGGAGTGAACAATAAACTAGCCACTACCATCCACAGGATGGATATGGAGTGAACAATAAACTAGCCACTACCATCCACAGGATGGATATGGAGTGAACAATAAACTAGCCACTACCATCCACAGGATGAATATGGAGTGAACAATAAACTAGCCACTACCATCCACAGGATGGATATGGAGTGAACAATAAACTAGCCACTACCATCCACAGGATGGATATGGAGTGAACAATAAACTAGCCACTACCATCCACAGGATGGATATGGAGTGAACAATAAACTAGCCACTACCATCCACAGGATGGATATGGAGTGAACAATAAACTAGCCACTACCATCCACAGGATGGATATGGAGTGAACAATAAATTAGCCACTACCATCCACAGGATGGATATGGAGTGAACAATAAACTAGCCACTACCATCCACAGGATGGATATGGAGTGAACAATAAATTAGCCACTACCATCCACAGGATGGATATGGAGTGAACAATAAACTAGCCACTACCATCCACAGGATGGATATGGAGTGAACAATAAACTAGCCACTACCATCCACAGGATGGATATGGAGTGAACAATAAACTAGCCACTACCATCCACAGGATGGATATGGAGTGAACAATAAACTAGCCACTACTATCCACAGGATGGATATGGAGTGAACAATAAACTAGCCACTACCATCCACAGGATGGATATGGAGTGAACAATAAACTAGCCACTACCATCCACAGGATGGATATGGAGTGAACAATAAACTAGCCACTACCATCCACAGGATGGATATGGAGTGAACAATAAACTAGCCACTACCATCCACAGGATGGATATGGAGTGAACAATAAACTAGCCACTACCATCCACAGGATGGATATGGAGTGAACAATAAACTAGCCACTACCATCCACAGGATGTATATGGAGTGAACAATAAACTAGCCACTACCATCCACAGGATGGATATGGAGTGAACAATAAACTAGCCACTACCATCCACAGGATGGATATGGAGTGAACAATAAACTAGCCACTACCATCCACAGGATGGATATGGAGTGAACAATAAACTAGCCACTACCATCCACAGGATGGATATGGAGTGAACAATAAACTAGCCACTTCGAGAACAAAATCTAGAGCATAACTATCAGACTGGAATAACATGACAGCACTGCCCACTCATTCACAGTTAAGAATCAAGAGCCCCATTAGTATAAAAAAGACGTACGCGTACGATTGTACATATGGACTTACATGTACACACAAACACAAGTACACACCTTTATGGCGTCACAGTGCAGTAAACGTACAAAATGAGAGATCTAGGAGCAAGCATGTCGCCTCCATGGAGCCTTCATCTTGTTGTCTTGGTTCAGACATCACTGTACCGAGATAATCAGCCACACACTGACTCGTGCAGTCACCAGGAGAAGCCTGCAAGTAGACTGCACGTATCCTGAAGGCCAAATCCAAAGGGTCCCGAAAACATTAGTGCCAAAACTGAGGTGAAAAAGATTAAAAAAAAAAAGGCACAATACCGTGACTGGAACAATACACGAACATACGAGAAAGAAACTAATGAAGTTCCGGTCCGTCTCAAACCTTAAAGTAGCCACTAGTTGCACATTAATTATAAAGCCACTGGAGGGCGAAACGTCTACAAGATACCCAGATGTTGCACATGTGCAATTCATCTAGTATGGTCGTCGTGAGTTTCACTCTCCTACGTGAGGGTTATTAATCTTGAGGTGGAAAACCCAAGACGCTCAAGAAACCCCACTAAAAAACAGAAGGGGTTAAATAATCAGCATCATCTCGACATTTTCTTTCCATGTGCGCAACCGAAGTAATCATGCGAAAATGTGCGCATGTGCGCTACCTTTAGTGAGAAATGTATATATTATTACTGCAGTGTTTATATTTAGAAGCAGAACTGTCATAATATAAGCAAGTCACAGGCCTGATTAAGATGCCATCAGTGAGGATTAGTGCGCGGCCTCAGTAATTAGTGCGCGGCGCTTGAATGGTGGTTGCGCAACAGCGCAGGTTAGAAGCAACACTAGAGATTATGTTCATGTTGATGGTGTCGATGATGGTGGTGTTGGTGTTGTTGTATTAATAGAAATAGTAGTAGTAGTAGTATGAGAAGTAGTAATAGTATTAGTAGTAAGAGCAATAATAGTAGTAGTGGTATTAGTAGTAGTAACAGTAGCAGTAGTAGTATTGGGAGGTTAATTCTGTAGTGGTCTTACATCGCCTGGGTAATGAGAGGAAACCAGGTTCGATATAAGGGGAGGATAGAGTCAATTCCCCGTCTTCTTTCCTTATCCTCTGCCACCTAGCCTCATCCTCTGCCACCGAGCCTCATCCTCTGCTACCTAGCCTCATCCTCTGCCACCGAGCCTCATCCTCTGCCACCTAGCCTCATCCTATGCCACAGAGCCTCATCCTCTGCCACCTAGCCTCATCCTCTGCCACCTAGCCTCATCCTCTGCCACAGAGCCTCATCCTCTGCCACAGAGCCTCATCCTCTGCCATCTCATTCTCTTCTATCATTTACCATCAACCTTTGTTAATTTTTAACAAGTCTTCCTTCCACAGAATCTGTACACGAACACTTTTAGTTAAGTGACCTTAAAGTCATCTAGTAAACGAACACTTTTAGTTAAGTGACCTTAAAGTCATCTAGTACACGAATAATTTTAGTTTAGTGACCTTAAAGTCATCTAGTACACGAATAATATTAGTTAAGTGACCTTAAAGTCATCTAGTACACGAACACTTTTAGTTAAGTGACCTTAAAGTCATCTAGTACACGAATACTTTCAGTTAAGTGACCTTAAAGTCATCTAGTACACGAATAATTTTAGTTTAGTGACCTTAAAGTCATCTAGTACACGAATAATTTTAGTTTAGTGACCTTAAAGTCATCTAGTACACGAATAATTTTAGTTTAGTGACCTTAAAGTCAAATAGTTACGAGGGATTTCTCAATTAACTGGAGCAAAAGTATTCTTTCAGTGGATCAAAGCAGATTATCTTCCGTTATTCAGGAGCTGTATGACCTCTTAGGGTTTAGCTTCTCCCACGAATAATAATTAATAATAATAATAATAACTCATGTATGGTAAAAGTTTTTTCTTTCGTCACCTTCACGGTGACAATAGTGAATTTTATTACGAAACTGCTCACGAAAAGCGCTAAACCCGGAAGTCTGTGAGTAAAGTTTTAGCTGATACGAATGAAAAATATAGATGACTCTAACCTTCCCTTCTAAAAGTCGATATAGACACCTCAATGGGACTAGAACTAGACCAGCTGCAGCACAGACCACAGAACGAACATGTACGTGAGCAAACACCTGCACGCACACTTACAAAAACGTGTTCACAACCACGTACACACGTTCCTACAAGTATACATAAGTGTGTACACACACACACCAACCATCACTACCGTATTCGTGTCTTCTCTTAAGACACACCTGGTATTCTAAACTGTGAAGAATTAGACACGTATGCAACTTCTGGGTATCTTTATTGTAGACGTTTCGCCCTCGAGTGGCTTTATCAATACAAATTCAAGGACATAATTGAAGAGCACCGTAGTCAACTTCAACTCCAAGACTGAGGGACTGATTACCTCATCTTTTGTATATAGTTTTGTCTCCCAATTATTTCCTTGATAAAGCCACTGGAGGGCGAAACGTCTACAATAAAGATACCCAGATGTTGCACATGTGTCTAATTCTTCATCTTGTCGGTACTGTACACCATTCATGTACATTCTAAACAGTATAGCATCATTAAGAAAGATACTGTCATCTTAACACATAAACAGCCAATAGTCTGAATATAACGCTGAGACGTTTTGTGGTTATCTCGTTGATGATTCCGGCACCTGGAGAGCGTATACCTGGAGAGGGGTTACGGGGGTCAATGCCGCCGCGGCCCGGTCTGAGACCAGACCGTAACTGAGTTACGTGATAACTTTCCTCTTGTAGACAGTGTTCTGTTAGAAATTCCCCTAACTCGATTGCTAGAGCACTCAGCTCACACACTGAAGTCCATGGTTCGATTCCCGGTACGGGTGGAAACACAAGGACGTGTTTCATTAAGACACCTGCTCACCTAGCAGTAAATAGGTACCTGGGTGTTAGCTGACCGGTGTGGGTCGCGTCCTGGGGACAAAACTGACCTAATTTGCCCGAAATGCTTTGCATAACCAGGAGCTTTCTATATAGTATTATGACATTGATGTATACCTTGAACAAGTACTTGTAGAAAGATTATTATTATTAATTTATAAACTGATATATAAATTGATAAAATGGTGTACAAGATACTGATAAACTAAAACATCTACGAAAGGTAAGACATAGTACAAAATGCTTCTGGCATAAAGAAAGGTTACGATAAATACACTAAGGAATTTCTTATTAAGTGTAAAAGGACCAAGACTTTTCAGCATCCTCTCTTCATATATATCTGGAATTACCAACACATTCCAAGCTGTCAAGAGGGATCCGGATATGTTCCCCGGGTTAATTCCTGATCAGCCGGGCTGTGGTGCCTGTTAGAATGCCTGCTAGCACCAACAGATCATGCTATCAAACCAGGACTGATCTGGGACTGGATCAACCAGTGCACTCCACCCCCACTATCAGTGCACTCCACCCCCACTATCAGTGCACTCCACCCCCACTATCAGTGCACTCCACCCCCACTATCAGTGCACTCCACCCCCACTATCAGTGCACTCCCACCCCCACTATCAGTGCACTCCCACCCCCACTATCAGTGCACTCCACCACTATCAGTGCACTTCACCCCACTATCAGTGCACCCCACCCCCCACTATCAGTGCAGTCCACCCCACTATCAGTGCACCCACCCCATACCAGTGCAGTCCACCCCCACTTTCAGTGCAGTCCACCCCACTACCGGTGCAGTCCACCCCCACTATCAGTGCAGTCCACCCCCACTATCGGTGCAGTCCACCCCCACTATCGGTGCAGTCCACCCACACTATCAGTGCAGTCCACCCCCACTACCAGTGCACACCACCCCCACTATCAGTCACTGAACCTAGCTATCAATACAGTGTACACAACAGTGAACTATCCCACTGGTAATACTCACAATGCTTCTTCATTAGTCGAAATGTTTGAGAGTTAAGACTGGTATTGCACACAGAAACCTGTGCAAGCATTGGTCTAGAGAAAACATGTCGCTCTAGAGCGAAACGTCGTCTAAATAAATATTTGTTCTGTACCGTGTCATTATACAAAGTGGTATTGTTGTGGTATTTTACAAAGTGGATTTTTTTTACTAAGTGGTAGTATTACTTTTTCGAAGTGGCAGTTTTTTTTTTACAAACTGTAATTGTCTTTTTACAAAGTGGCAATGTTTCCTACAAAGTGGAAATGTTTTCTAAGTGTCATTATCTCCTGAAAAGTGACAGTGAATCTTCTCATCAAACTACCAAATAGTCTCCACTTCTTTTATGTACAAACCTTAATGGTTATAATCATAACCATGACTTCTTAAAAGAGGTGGAGGGGTAAGCCAGCGGAAGTCCTCGGTCAGATGACCAAAACCTCCAGCTGCGTCAGGAAACACTTGTTCTGTTTCCTGACAAACATTATACCTCCCAGCCACTTCCCTTCACGCAGGTGCACCAACATATTAGTGCACCTGCAGTGCACCAATATATTTTTGCACTGCTGGTCATTAGTGTTGTAACACCAACAGTAAATATAAGTGGCCGATTTTTTCCCTTAGGTCTGGATAATGAGGCCAATAAGTCAGCCTGTGGCAACCTCAGTGGTGTGAGTGACCCTCCAGGAGAGGAGGGAGGGGAAGGGGGAAAAGAGGGAGGCGAAAGTAGGGAGGGGGAAAGAATGGGCGGAGCAGGGGAAGAGTAAGGGGAGGGAGAGGGAGGGGTAAGAGAAGAAGAATTTGAAGAGAGGGAATGGTAGGGGGAAGGGGGTACGGCAGAAGGAAAAAGGGAGAGCGGCCAGCGTAACAGCCTGGTTGATCAGGCCCTGATCCACCTGGAGGCTTGATCGTGGACCGGGCTGCGGGGGGCGTTGATCCCCGGAATACCCTCCAGGTACAGAGAGGTTAGAGAGGTAAGTGGAGAGGGAGGGAAGGTGGTTAGGAGGGATAAAAGAGGAATAGGGGAAAAGATAGGCAAGGAAGGGAAAGAGAGGGAGGGGAAAGAGAGGGAGGGGAAGAGGGAGGGGGAAGAGGGAGGGGGAAGAGGGAGGGGGAAGAGAGAGGGGGAAGAGATGAAGCTGGAAGAGAGGAAGGGGAAGAGAGGAAGGGGGGAAGAGAGGAAGGGGAGAAGAGAGGGAAAGGGGAGAGGGTACGTAATGAGGGCAGCAGCAGCCAATGAATAGTCTCTTATACTCAGACGTGGATCAAGGGTGGCGCACAACTCTACCACCACCTCCCCGCCCCACTCCCTCCCTCTCCCCACATACACCTGACATAATTTGCCAACAAGTGGTTGCTTGAGTTCGATCACAATAACAAGGAAACCATGAGGATGATGCTGGTAATCTGGAAGTGTTGGGAGAGTCAAGCAGGAACATCTTTCCACCAGGCAGAACAACACTTGGAGGTACTAGAAACATAAAAAGACTAGAGGTGTGCCAAACTATTGGTGGGCATCAGCTAGTTTTTAGGGTATTGGTATCACCCTAAAATTGGGAGGCCTGGTCATGGACCAGGCCGCGGGGGCGGTGACCCCCGGAACACCCTCCAGGTATACTCCAAGTAGCGGTATCCTTCCCATCACTAACCAAGACGTGGGTGTTTACATCATCTCTACTGATCAACACAAACTGTATAACATGAGCGATACAAGACAATGTCTAGTGGCTGATGGACAGATTAATCAGACTCTTGGTGCTGGCCGCACGAAGCCCAGTGTATTAGCCACAGCCCTAACAGTCTGAACTGAGAAATCATGCTTGATGCGAACATTTGTCAGTCACCTGACGTATGCAACATCAGCGTGCAACGTAGAATACATTAACAGGTACAATGTAGCTCCGTAGAAGCCCCTTCGGATAACAACTTAAGTACCCGAGTTCGTTCCTGGGATGAGTGGAGACGTGGGTATATTCCCTTCTACCCACTGCACTGTTCACGTAGCATTAAATAGGTACCTGGGTATCAGCCCACTGCTGGGTTGGCAGTACATGTCCGTGCTGGGCCTTGAAAGGAGCTGAGGTGGGATAACCCCTAACCTGTAAATTCAACGTGTAAAAATGTGGGACAATAACCTTCATATTACACAATGTAAACTGGGCAACCTGACTCGCATGCTCTACCGCACTACATGCCAGAGAAGAGCGGTTCTCGGGACTTTCAAGGACTCACAGGGGGTACATGGGTCCTCATCAGGAGGCAAATGAGATACATTTACAGACAGCAAAAGATAAATACTGGGTATATACACAAGATGACTTAAGTACCGTGACCCGCATTTGGTGGGTCAGACCTGAAAATTGACAATGAAATCTGATGATTAAGACACATGTGCAGCAGTTGGGTATCTTTATTGATGAAACGTTTCGTCTACACAGCAGACTTCTTCAGTCACATACAGAGACAGCAGGTGTAGTAGTGAAATAAAGATTATATAATCAACCCATCAACCTTGGAGAAATAATATTTGAGGTGGTCAGTCCCTCAGCCTCGAATACTATTTCTCCAAGGTTGATGGACTGATTACATCATCTTCACCTGCTGTCTCTGTATTTGACTGAAGAAGCCTACTGTGTAGGCGAAACGTCTCAACAATAATTATACCCAACTGTTGCACATGTGTCTTAATCATCAACTTGTCGGTATTTTATACCATTTTCAACACAATGAAATGTGTTGTCTCAGCAGCTTGTCTTCTTGAAGACACACCTATTATTATTGTACAGATACCTGAGCTCTGTGTGAGACAATTTCTCCTCCATATAGGACTGTGGTTTTCGCATGCATTACACATTGTTGATTTTTGACCGATCTAAGTCTAAACAATTTAATATTTATTCTAGATTAAGTTTAACATAAATTAACCTATATTTATGCATAATTAACCGACAATAACGAAATAACATAGGAGCTACTTTCTACAGATATTATCTAAAGACGCTAAAGTGTTGGTAATAAACTGTACGGTCCTTACACGCCCCTTTTCACATAAAACTGACGTTAGGTAATTCTACCAACATTATTACATATACCACATTATTACATATGCGTATCTATCCGAATATTAACTCGTGACACCTATGACCTTTTCATAACAACGCGCGCACACACACACACACATACACACACAAAACTATAAATATAAGTCAATTATAGAAGCTGGAAATAAGCTACAAATAACACCCACGTGAGCAGGAGGGTCGGTAGAAAGTTAAATGCTCCCGATGAACACCACAGGTGTAGTGGGTGTTGTAAAAGGCAACTCAGTAAGGGTACAGAACCCAAGACTTTTCAACACCTTCCTTTCAAACATGAGGAAATTACCAACAGAACCCTAGATGTTCTCAAAACGGAATTTTATAATTTCATTAAAAAAAAAAGACACCACAACTAAAATGCGACGTTTAACTTAGCTAATCAGTTCCTGATTAGCCCGGCTGTGGTGCAACCCTCCACAGCAACAAACTCCATGAAATGCCCAACAAATAAAAGAAAACAGGTTAGGTTCATAGCACCTACCGAAGGCACAAGCACAAACTGCAACGGACCCTCCGCCCTTAGCGTTCCTTCAGCGTGTACCTTGTGTTTACTCACGAGGTTCCTTCTCTATCCCTTTCCATCCCCCCAGACCGGTCTGCGGCCGCAGTGTCTTAGTTACAAACGTGTATAAAGGGATTCAAATACCAACACATCATTAAGTTTAAACCGAGGCTATTTACTGAAGTCTTGCGGGTGATGTAATGTTTGCAATTGATTTGCAGAAAAAATTTATTCAATCTGATTTAAATGTATATACGGTTTCGCGCTCATTAAGTAATTTATACATAAGTTTAGCGCCTAGCTGAAGCAATAATATGTGATATGATATTTTTACGATAATTTTAAAATTATTGTTCAGCATTTTATGTGGTTTTGGCAAATATTGAATCTTCACTTCTCAAAAGTGTCATTCACTTGCATCGATCTAAAACCAATCATCAAGTCACCTCGTAAACATTGCCTTACAATAATTTCAGCTCATATAAACAGGTTTTAAACGAGTTACTTTTTGGTCTGGTTATTATCTTATTGTTCAGTTCTGGACACCCACCAATTTGTAAACAATCTTCCTCAAATATCTTGATTAATGATACCAATGAGATCAGAGAAAATAGCAATGAGCGATTGTAAACAAGTCAAGGAGTCCGGTGGCTAAGCACGCTAGCTTGTATTACTATAACTGCCTTACCGGGTACGCCTTGCAGGGTACGTTTTGGCGGGCACGCCTTGCTTGGTACGCCATGCCGGGTACGTCTTGCCTTCTGCAACATTTCGTGTCTGCTGTTTATATCGCCACAAAGCCACAGCTCAGGTGCTGCCACCTAGTCTGGGGCAGCTGGTTTACCTCACCCAGGTTTCTGCCTCAACGGGCGCCCCTCTTCAGCGCCACACCTCTCCAAGGCCTCCGTCAGATGACCAAAAGCTCCAGCAGCGGGTCCATCATATGACTGAGACCCGCATCAGGAAACACTTGTCCTGTTTCCTGGCTAAATTAAGTGCAAAGTCTGAATGAAACAGTTAGCTCTGATGAGACATTCACAGATGACTCGTGAAACACAATCGTCCAAGCCTCACATTCACTTTAGTAAAGAATGAAAAGGCACAATACCGTGTCTGGAAAAATACACAAATAACCCGCACATAGGACAAACTTATGACGACGTTTCGGTCCAACTTGGACCATTAACTAGTCACACGATCGTTACTTTATATGTTCATCAACTATCAACAAATTCTGATTAGAAGATTATATTTTAATATTTGTCCTCATTGAGTACAGTGTACCCGGTACCCGGGTATAAGGAATGAAGATTATTTCTCGAAGTATACCTCTCTACGGTTAATTCCAGCAATGAGTTTAGACTACATCCGCCCCTCAGGTGTGACAATGATGTAAGAGCTGGGATTTACACAGACATACCTGTGTCTGATTTAGAGGTTATTCTATCCTTAAGACCTGGTTACCTTATTGAATGACTGTTAACTATTTTGTCGGTAGTAGCAACCCACAGCCCACAACATAACCATCACAACCATGCTGAGCCAGCAGTTACTAGTCCAGAGCCTCATTTTCTGCCTTCCAAACTAATCTAAACTAATCCAAAATCTGTTTAAATTTTTTTCTACTTAAGTACACTATTTACTTACACGAACTGCCTCTTACTTCCTACCTTTTTTTCTTATGCCTCAATAGGCTGCCTAATTTTTCCTGCCCTAGTAGGCTGTTTACTTATCTAATTATTAGCCATTATTACTCTTTGTTTTAACTTTATTAGCCACTATTACTCTTTGTTTTAACTTTATTAGCCACTATTACTCTTTGTTTTAACTTTATTAGCCACTATTACTCTTTGTTTGAACTTTATTAGCCACTATTACTCTTTGTTTCAACTTTCATAACATCAAGAAGTTCAACCAATAACCAGACTGTGATGTGAGGGTGAGCGGGCCGCCAACAACAACAGCCTGGGTGACCAGGCAAGCAAGCAGTAGACAAAACCTGGCTCTTGATTCAGAGCTACGTTCCTCATCCTAGAATCAAACCTTATTATTTTCCACAATCCAGTTGCTGTATGACCATATGGGTTTAAAGCGAAGGAAGAATGTACTTACTGCAACAAGAGTGAAAAATAAAGAGAATATTACTTTCGTCTTTGCACTCTCTCTCGCCCTGCCTTCCTCCCTCCCACTAAACCTCAGGTGTCCTGGTTAAAGCAAGCAACAGTCTCAACACAGACTCAAGGGATAAGATGCATCCATAGATTCTTCCTTTGTGCGCCATGTCCAAGGATCCTGAACCAACTCCTGCGATCCATCCTTACGCTCGCCCACCTTCACATTTATTCAATCAAATCTTCGTGATGAAGGGGCGGATGAAGGCGGCGAGCGATGTAATATTGGAGGAAGAAGGAAGAAAAGGAGGAATTAGGAACAGTTAAGGTCCACGGAGAGAAGCTAATGGGAAGGGAGTGAGAGGTAAACCACTCCCACCATTGCTACTCACTTCTACCAATGCTGTCACTTCTGTTGTTATTCCTGCTGCTGGTGGAACTCTTTTGGCTAAGACACGTGTGCAAAACTCCTTATTGTGTAGATGTTGTGCAAGAGGCTTTATCAATCCCAACACAGACAATACTGGAGACGGTATTATTAGACTTGACAATGTAGTTTGAGGGGAACTCTCTCAGCCTTGATAAATGTTGGGTCCATCAGCGTCCACAATAAATGTACCCAACTGTTGTACCACTGATATACTGTGTACCATTAATATAATGAACCTCTGAAGCGCTTTGTTGAAAATGGCATATAATACCGATAAGATGATGAATAAGATGCATGTGCAACACTTGCGTATCTTTATTATTGCAACGTTTCGCCTACACAATAGGCTTCATCATTTGTTGTCGCTGCTGCTACTGCTGCTGCTGCTGCTGCTACTATGAGTGTTACTGATGATGCTAGTACTGTCACTCTTGCTAAAACTACTTTCTACTGCTGGTGCCACTAATGACGCTGCTGTTGCTGGTAATGCCACAAACGTTGCTAAGGGCGACAACGGTGCTTCGTATATAAAATAAACAGGTCACGAATAGCGCAGGGACGTGTACCACACGGGGTCACGCACGACGCGGGGGTCACGCACGATGCGGGGGTCACGCACGACGCGGGGGTCACGCACGGCTCTGCGTCGCATAGGAAGGCTAATGATATTGAGAATGGAAAAACTCGGCTGGTCGTCCTGTCTAGTCACGCTACTAGAATGAGTTTGGTGTCCTTCAGTCACAAGAGAGAGAGAATGAGAAATGGCAATTTCATCCTCTTCCTCCTCCTTGATTCGCCGGTACTCTCCCGGCCCGGGTCTTTTCCAGATGGTGGAAAAGACCAATGTCTCCAATGGGAGGAGGTACAAGTACCTCCTCATATTCCGGGATCAACTGTTCATCGACAATTAATTTTGAATGAGTGAAATAATTTATGAAGAATTAAACACTGAATTAAATCAAACTAATTTTTAAGGCATTAAAATAAATTCCCACTTTTTTTTTTATATTCTACTTATTGAAATATGTTATCAACACAAATGATCATCATGCTTGTTACTAGTAGCATGACATCATTCTCAAACAGCATTCTCAGATATTAGGTTCCCATTATTTTACACATACACTGTCAAGAAATTTTGCCCAAGAAATACAAGCAACAAATATATCTCTATCATTATAATAATAATAATAATAATAATAATAATAATAATAATAATAATCTTACCGTTATATTACTACCGTTGGTAGTAATATTATATATGGATGATTTCTGACACCCTCTTCAGAAAATTTATATACAAGACTTCTAATAAATATGTGTGTCGAGTACCTATTTACAAGACAACATTATGTAGTAACAGCTTGAGTACCTAAATTGAAGCTCAATTTATGTAGGAACAGCTTGAGTACTTACATACAAGCACACACTATGTAGGAACAGCTTGAGTACCTACATACAAGCACACACTATGTAGGAACAGCTTGAGTACTTACATACAAGCACACACTATGTAGGAACAGCTTGAGTACCTACATCCAAGTTCAGCCCATGTAGGAACAGTTTGAGTATCTACATACAAGCACACACTATGTAGGAACAGCTTGAGTACCTACATACAAGCACACACTATGTAGGAACAGCTTGAGTACCTACATACAAGCACACACTATGTAGGAACAGCTTGAGTACCTACATACAAGCACACACTATGTAGGAACAGCTTGAGTACTACATACAAGCACACACTATGTAGGAACAGCTTGAGTACCTACATCAAGCACACCATGTAGGAACAGTTTGAGTATCTACATACAAGCACACACTATGTAGGAACAGCTTGAGTACCTACATACAAGCACACACTATGTAGGAACAGCTTGAGTACCTACTTACAAGCACATACTATGTAGGAACAGCTTGAGTACCTACATACAAGCACACACTATGTAGGAACAGCTTGAGTACCTACATACAAACACACACTATGTAGGAACAGCTTGAGTACCTATATGTAGGAACAGCTTGACAAATCAGACAAGCAAGACATCCGGTGTATAACTCATTCACTCTCGCTGGAATCTTGACAGTTTCTGGTAAGTCTGATCAACAACCCGAATGTGGTGTCCTGGAAGCACCTCTGACCACGGGAACAGAACCATCTGGCTACTCTTACTCTTTCTATCTCATGCTTTCTATACAGGATAAGGGAAAGGGGGGAAAGATTTGAGGCGAGATGAGGGTGGAGAGAGAAAGACAAAGTCAGAGAGGAAGGGGGGAAGATGAGGTGAGGAGATGAAGTGAGATGGGGGGAGATAGTTGATGCTTAAAAGTCTATCGACTACACGAGGGTTATTAAGGCTGCATGTCACCTGTTCATCACTAGTTAGGAATATTAATTTCTATTATAATTACTGAGCTATCTGCATATATACATTGAGGGGTAAGATAGATACTGTGAAGGAGGGGAAGATAATATGAAAGGAAGAAAGTTAATGTGAGAAAGAAAGAAAATGCGAGAGAAAGTAAGCGGTGGGTGGAGGGGGAGTATGCAGGCTGGAAATGAAGAGAGAGATGAAAATGATAGAAATGACAAGGACTGGCGACAGGGATGAGAACACCCGATCACCTAAGACTAGGTGGTCAAAACTTGGGTGTATAATACCATTAATTTGTGGTTACAGACACATCAGCAAACAATTAGGGCATTTTATTGGGGAAGATGTCCTTTAACTGTTTGCCTTTGTGTCTAACCACAATAAAGACAAGGCTTTATTGTAGACATGCTCCTCCCTGGCCTTGATAAAGCTCATGGCCGGCGAACTAAACTACACTGAAGACTAATATTTGGTTTGGTGCTCTTACACCTTGAAGCTGTATTAGTGTCCAGGACAGACTTCTCTCTGCAATCCCTTGACCCCTCACTCACTTGTTCATACTATCAACAAGTGCCTTGACAACTAGTAACTATCACAACAGCCAAGTAATGAGTAATAATATTATCATCTCAGAGAAATGAAGTTATTTAATATTCAACCTTCCTGTGTTATTCAATACCCATTGTGCAATAACCATTCCCTTATATATTGAATATAGCATCGGTAACGACCGAAAATTGGGTATCGTCCCATCCTTAATTAAGATACTATTCCTCTATCGTGCTGGAATTATGGTATATAGTGATATTTTGCTTTGAACGTCTAGCAACCGGATACATGTTGTTTATGGTGCGCCACATATCCATGCTGTTAAAGGCAGCTAACAGTTTATTGTGTAGCACATATCCATCCTGTGAAAGGCAGCTACTGGCTTGTGCAACACATGTCCATCCTTAGAAAGGCGGCTAACTATTGTGCAACACATATGCATCCTGTGGACGGTACCGCTAAAACATGTACACAGAAGACCTGTGAACTAGGTTCTTTAAGAGTTCCAGGAGTACATCTGGGTACATATTTACAATTTATATTTTATTTGTCGTAAGAAAACTTAATACGTATACTACTTGCAAAAAATTCTACCATCTTATTTGCACTAATGTAAAACCTCCCGACGCCAAAGTTGCAGTTTTACTTTACATGTTCAACAAAATTTCACTGCGTGCTAGTTAATGCTAATTAACCAAACTTAAGCAATTGTATCATGCATTAAGATTAATATCTGACAACGGAACGGGTGGAGTTAGAACCCATGGCGAGTAAATCGTAAAACTCCAGGCGAGTGCCTAAGCCACTGGACCAGCTGGCTACAATAAGATTCATCCAACTAGGTATATTTACTCACCATAGGAAGGTTAGCACGGGCCACCACTTTGACCATGGGTTCTAACCCCACCCATTTCGTGGTTTGTTTGCAATCGTGTTATGACGATTACAGACATTAATAATTGCAATAATACACAATGGTGAGAATGTTTTGGTGAGCGAACTAAAAACTTGGAGCCTGCCAGAAGACTGACGAAACAAGACAATAAAATATCAACGTTAACATTATAGTGTTTAAGTCGCTATAACGACGGTCTTACGTCACACCTAAAAAAAAAAATCAACGTTTGTTGATGTGGATGAGCTATAACCCATCCTTGCAAATTCTGTGTGGATTTCTCTCACAAGGTTTGTAAGAAATATGTTTACGTTAGGTTTCATTACCTTTGATGAGTTGCGAGAGTTTTTCTACTCTGGGAGCCCGGCCATAGGCTCTTCTGGTGCTTGCCTGGTCAACCAGGCTGTTGCTGCTGCTGCTGCTGGTGATTGCCGTCTATCAATAACAAGTAACCAATTATGACATACCATAACGGCAATAAATTAAAATTTATGAAATGATAATGGCGATAAAAAACATCCCAAAGTCAATTAATGACTGTTTAAGACTCAGTCACCTATTTGACTGTCGTAAGTGATATATTGTGTGTTATTATGAGGATGGGGGCGTGGACTGACACTAGCAACCCTACCACATAACACAATTACTGCACCACCACCAGTGAATCATCACCCACACACCACCACCTTGCCACTGCACCACCACCAATGAAACATCACCCACACACCACCACCTTGCCACTGCACCACCACCAATGAAACATCACATACACACCACCACCAGTGAATCATTACCCACACACCACCACCTTGCCACTGCACCACCACCAGTGAATCATCACCCACACACCACCACCTTGCCACTGCACCACCACCAGTGAAACATCACCCACACACCACCACCTTGCCACTGCACCACCACCAGTGAATCATCACCCACACACCACCACCTTGCCACTGCACCACCACCAGTGAAACATCACCCACACACCACCACCTTGCCACTGCACCACCACCAGTGAATCATCACCCACACACCACCACCTTGCCACTGCACCACCACCAGTGAATCATCACCCACACACCACCACCTTGCCACTGCACCACCACTAGTGAATCATCACCCACACACCACCACCTTGCCACTGCACCACCACAAGTGAATCATCACCCACACACCACTGTAATGTATGAGAGTTTTGAAAGTAAATAATTTTATAAGTCTCTTCGTCTCTGTCTTCATCTTCATCTTAAGAGAATCTTTCAAACATTTTTAATAACACAGAAGATTGGTTGTGCAAACTATGAGGAAGTAGAGTGAGACAAGGATGGAGAACTATGAGGAAGTAGAGTGAGACAAGGATGGAGAACTATGAGGAAGTAGAGTGAGACAAGGATGGAGAACTATGAGGAAGTAGAGTGAGACAAGGATGGAGAACTATGAGGAAGTAGAGTGAGACAAGGATGGAGAACTATGAGGAAGTAGAGTGAGACAAGGATGGAGAACTATGAGGAAGTAGAGTGAGACAAGGATGGAGAACTATGAAGAAGTAGAGTGAGACAAGGATGGAGAACTATGAAGAAGTAGAGTGAGACAAGGATGGAGAACTATGAAGAAGTAGAGTGAGACAAGGATGGAGAACTATGAAGAAGTAGAGTGAGACAAGGATGGAGAACTATGAAGAAGTAGAGTGAGACAAGGATGGAGAACTATGAAGAAGTAGAGTGAGACAAGGATGGAGAACTATGAGGAAGTAGAGTGAGACAAGGATGGAGAACTCAAGAAGGATGGGAGAGGAGAAGTGCCTGAGAACACTTGACTTAAGGTCGAATGATGGAGGAGGTAGAGGGGAAGAAGGGAGGCTGGGAGGGGAGAAGGGAGGGAAGGAGGAGAGGAGGAGGAGGGGTAGAGAGGAGGAGGGAAGGGGGAGGGAGAGAACGAAGAGGATAGGGAGGTGGAAGAAGGAAGATATCAGAGTATATATGGAAATATAAATGCTTGCGTAGTGTCATATTTAAGTATTTTTTCAATCGTATTCTTCATGATATTAACGGTGCACAATACCCACAAGTTAATAAGACACACGTACAACACCTGTATACCTCTACTACCCAAGCTGCTGCTGCTGTAGCGTAAGCGAAACGTTGTCTCAATAAAGATACCCAACTGTTGCACACTTATAACCTAAGCATCAGTCACAGTCACCTGTGACATTCGTATATACACAGTAACATAATAACAGGAAAACTGGCAATCTTTAATGCACTCATCTCTCTTATAAATATCCTATATACAGTACAGTTATTCGTAACTGCAACTGAAAAAGGTACTATCAAGATTTAACACCGCGTTGAAAAGCGTGCTACGTGCTATTCAGTTTTCAATGCATTTCTTAAAATCGCATTTACGAAAACGTTCGCTATACAGATGAGAACTGTAAGAGAGTTGACTGGACCTGCTTATTCTGAATAGGTGAAATGAGAAAGAAAGAAAGAACAGTTACTGACATTACGTACAACACACAATATTGATACAATGTACTCGATACACAAATCCCTTTCGACTTGTGTTGCTAACTACTCAACACTACCAGAAGATATTAGAAACACTATCTAGACAAATGCATTAGTCTTCACGAGGAAACTCGACTAGTACCAGATAAACCAGGGTGTTGTGGGCCAGTGGAACGCCAGCAACAACAGCCTGGTCGACCAGACAAGAATCAGACAAGCCTGGCTCACGGCCGGGCTGCTCGAAATATTTCAAAGGTATATCAAAGGTAAAGTAATTTTCCAATGACTGATCCTCCAGCGGTTGCATACGTTTGACTTGTGCAACACTCGGGAATCTTTACTGTGGAAACGTTTCGCCAACCAGTGGCTTCCTCGGTCCAATACAGACAAGGTTGAATATCAGAAGGTGTTTGAGGTAATCAGTCCCTCAGCCTGGAGTCGATGTGTTTAATTAATCTTGAAAAGATTGATGGACTGAGGACAGGAGTCACTGCTACACTGCCCCCACATACCACCACCAGGTGGTGTAAAACACAGGAGTCACTGCTACACTGCCCCCACATACCACCACCAGGTGGTGTAACACAAGTCACTGCTGCCACATACCACCACCAGGTGGTAAACCGAGTCACTGCTACACTGCCCCACATACCACCACCAGGTGGTGTAAAACACAGGAGTCACTGCTACACTGCCCCCACATACCACCACCAGGTGGTGTAAAACACAGGAGTCACTGCTACACTGCCCCCACATACCACCACCAGGTGGTGTAAAACACAGGAGTCAGCTACACTGCCCCACATACCACCACCAGGTGGTGTAAAACACAGGAGTCACTGCTACACTGCCCCCACATACCACCACCAGGTGGTGTAAAACACAGGAGTCACTGCTACACTGCCCCCACATACCACCACCAGGTGGTGTAAAACACAGGAGTCACTGCTACACTGCCCCCACATACCACCACCAGGTGGTGTAAAACACAGGAGTCACTGCTACACTGCCCCCACATACCACCACCAGGTGGTGTAAAACACAGGAGTCACTGCTACACTGCCCCACATACCACCACCAGGTGGTGTAAAACACAGGAGTCACTGCTACACTGCCCCACATACCACCACCAGGTGGTGTAAAACACAGGAGTCACTGCTACACTGCCCCCACATACCACCACCAGGTGGTGTAAAACACAGGAGTCACTGCTACACTGCCCCCACATACCACCACCAGGTGGTGTAAAACACAGGAGTCACTGCTACACTGCCCCCACATACCACCACCAGGTGGTGTAAAACACAGGAGTCACTGCTACACTGCCCCACATACCACCACCAGGTGGTGTAAAACACAGGAGTCACTGCTACACTGCCCCACATACCACCACCAGGTGGTGTAAACACAGGAGTCACTGCTACACTGCCCCACATACCACCACCAGGTGGTGTAAAACACAGGAGTCACTGCTACACTGCCCCACATACCACCACCAGGTGGTGTAAAACACAGGAGTCACTGCTACACTGCCCCACATACCACCACCAGGTGGTGTAAAACACAGGAGTCACTGCTACACTGCCCCACATACCACCACCAGGTGGTGTAAAACACAGGAGTCACTGCTACACTGCCCCACATACCACCACCAGGTGGTGTAAAACACAGGAGTCACTGCTACACTGCCCCACATACCACCACCAGGTGGTGTAAAACACAGGAGTCACTGCTACACTGCCCCCACATACCACCACCAGGTGGTGTAAAACACAGAGTCACTGCTACACTGCCCCCACATACCACCACCAGGTGGTGTAAAACACAGGAGTCACTGCTACACTGCCCCCACATACCACCACCAGGTGGTGTAAAACACAGGAGTCACTGCTACACTGCCCCCACATACCACCACCAGGTGGTGTAAAACACAGGAGTCACTGCTACACTGCCCCCACATACCACCACCAGGTGGTGTAAAACACAGGAGTCACTGCTACACTGCCCCACATACCACCACCAGGTGGTGTAAAACACAGGAGTCACTGCTACACTGCCCCACATACCACCACCAGGTGGTGTAAAACACAGGAGTCACTGCTACACTGCCCCCACATACCACCACCAGGTGGTGTAAACACAGGAGTCACTGCTACACTGCCCCACATACCACCACCAGGTGGTGTAAAACACAGGAGTCACTGCTACACTGCCCCCACATACCACCACCAGGTGGTGTAAAACACAGGAGTCACTGCTACACTGCCCCCACATACCACCAGTGCATACAAAGCTTGTATATGGTATGGTGATACCGACGAACTGTGGAAAAGGACCCTTGTGTACAGTACTATTTATTAAAAGGAACGTTTCGCCACGAATTTCGAACAATGGCGAAATGTTTCCTTTAATAAACGTCCAGAATTGTATATAAGTGTCATTCTCCACCACACATACTCCCACTCATCACTACCTTCATCCCACATACTCCCACTCATCACTACCTTATCCCACATACCGTGACTCGGTTGGCAACGCAGTTACCTTATATACTCAAGTGTCCGTGATTCAATCCCCGGCACGGGTGAAAACGTTGGGGATTGTTTCCTTACACCTGCTGTCCCTGTTCCCCATAGCAGTAAGTAGGTACCTGGGTGTTAGTCAAGTGGTGTAGGTGGCATCCTGGTAGCTGGGCTTTGAAATGAACTGAGGTAAAATAACATCTCTTAAACTCTAAAATTGATCTGTGTAAAATAAAACGGTATCCCCACCCACACACCTTCCCACATCACCACCCACACCCCCAACATCACCACCCACACCCCCAACATCACCACCTACACCCACCATCACCACCCACACCCCAACATCACCACCCACACACCCCAACATCATCACAAACACCCCCAACATCACCACCCACACCCCCAACATCACCACCCACACCCCCAACATCACCACCTACACCCACCATCACCAACCACATCCCCAACATCACCACCCACACCCCCAACATCACCCCCCACACCCCCAACATCACCACCCACACACCCCAACATCACCACCCACACCCTCCCACATCACTACTATCATTAATATATCACCACGCCCGACTCATCACTACCACCATCCCACATACCACAACCAACACTGCATCCCCACATACTACCACCACTAATGCACCACCACCACCTACAAACATTACCACCACTCCATCAATACACCATCATCCTCCCAACCACCACACACACCATCACTGAATCACAACACACCACCATCACTGGAGCAACCCCCCAACCCCATTCCACAACATCCACCAACACCACTGCATCAATGCCATATACACCACTAGCTAACACTACCACTACTGTACCAGACTTAGGACTCACTCTCAGCAACATGTAAGCTGGCACCCCCACCCCCCTCCATCTCTACTGGGTATCTCTCAGCACTCTACTATCAATTTCCTTCCGGCACCACCAATGCCTTGATCCGAGTGACTGACCAAATCCATTTCCTCGCGCCGATTGGCTGTGGTAGAAGTCTGAGTACAAGTTATTAATCTCTCTCTCTCTCTCTCTGCTCCTTCTTCCTCAATACTCATATTGCACAAGTTACAAATTGTAAGTCTAAGAGGATGTGTACTCTCCTAATTGTGGTTGCAGTGGTCGAGTCATAGCTCCTGTCTCTGCCAGGGCCAGGAGCTGTGTATGTGTGTGTGAGTGTGTATGTGCGACAGAGAGCAACAATTTTATCTGAGAGAGAGAATGTTTTGCATAATATACACAAGGCAAGCGAAAATTTGTGTATGCAATAATTTCTCAAAAAATAATTCTGAACCTAACGAAAAATGTATATTTCATTGTGTTTGTTTATTGTTAAATTATTGTAAACTTATCCAAAATATATTTAGTTGGATTAGGCTAAATTAAATTTCGCTTGTTATAATACCGTTAGGTAAGTTTTCTAAGGTTCTTTTGGCACAAAATTATTAATTTTTACATTAACATAAATGAAAAAATATATCTTTAAACGTATAAGATAAAATTATATATATATATATATATATATATATATATATATATATATATATATATATATATATATATATATATATATATATATATACATACATACCACACAAACGAACCCGGGCATAAATAATACAAGTAGGTATAGAAATTCCAGAGAGCAAACGTATGAAGCCGCGGCAAGAAAAAGTGTCTCACTGCCTCTAGTGGCTGGCCAATTAATGACGATTACAAGCCAGATCAGGTCAACTGGAGAGACTAACAAATGTCCTCTGAATCCCAGCAAGAATTTTTACTGAGCTTCCCTCTATGTGTGATTGGTATCCTAAACAAGGTGGAGGGTTGTACCCGCGGTGAGACATCTGAAGAGTGCTCTAACTTAACGAGATCACCTCATATAACTTTGATTGGAAGCAAATACGAACACACTTGAACAAAAATGTAAATTATAAACACGAACATTTTGTTTTTTAATCCCAATACCAAGTGTGGCCATTAGAACTGAAGTACCCACAAATCAGAGAATACAATACCAAGTGTGGCCATTAGAACTCAGGTACCCACATATCAGAGAACACAATAACAATACCAAGTAGTCACGCTTCCAATCAAGGCCTGTAAGTTACTGGAGGTGTCAGCTGCGCAACGTCCGTGTCAACTGTGGCCATGTCCGTGTCGGCTGCGGCAGACTAGGGGTGAGAGACAAGGGTGGTAGCACTGTAAGCTTGCTATTACAAATAAAGAAGCATTTGTAATAACGACTGTTTGGGATACTAAGTAAAATCTCATATTTCAGATTTTTATTATATTAAATATATATTATTAATATAAAAACATATAATCTGAATAAAAACATAATCTAATAATCTGTGTAAAAACCTATTTACACAAAATCACAGTACAAGATAAAAGTCACAAGTAAAATCAAGTATTCGGTGTAGTGTCAAGTCGCTACCATCTTCTAGTGTCACGCAGGACACTACCACACCTTGTCATGATACTCCTTCTCCACCGTGTCCTCAGACACCCTTGTCTCTGTCTTATGGCACGCCTTCTCACGGGGTCCCATGACACCCGTTCTCTGTGTCACATGACACGCCCCCGGTGTCACCCGACACGCCTTCTCTTCTGTGTCACACGACACCCTTCTCTCTGTGCACATAAGACACCTTCCCTGTGTCACACGACATCATCTCTGTCTCACGACACGCCCCCTGTAACATGAACTCATCTCTAATTAAGCCTTTTCACCGCGTTATGACACATCAAACACACGACTCTTAACTTGTGTCGTCGTGCCATCGTCACAAACTCTCTGACTACACCACTAAATACCTTGACACTTCGTGTAACATTACCAGTGTCACACAAGACGCCATAACATAAGTGTCACACAAGACACCATAACATAAGTGTCACACAAGACACCTCAGGTACATAATTTCAGGTACAGAGTAGCAGGTACAACAGTCCAGGTACATCGTCGCAGGTACATCGTAGATTCTGGTGACCTTGCCGCTCTCCTTGTTGTAGGCTATCACCAGCACCACACTGCGAAAGTCTACAACTCTCAAGCAGGTCTGCCTGGCGAACTCCAGTAGTATGTCAGGGAGCTTGTCACCAGCACCACACTGCAACTCTCATGCAGGTCTGACTGACGAACTCCAGTAGTATGTCAGTGAGCTGGTGGACTCTCCAGTGTTGAATAGGGGAGAGTCTCGAGAGTCGATGTAATCACTCCATCAATCTGGATGGACTGATTACCTCATTCACCTTCTGATCTTCACTCTTCTTCTTTGTACAGGACTGATGAAGCCACTGTGTGGTGAAACGTTGCCACAATAAATATACCCAAGTGTTACACATGTGTCTAATTTACCACACACCTGTGCACCTGACCTCACAACTCGTCTTCATTTATTAGTGTCCCACCGCGAAGTTTCATCTCTATCCCTCTTTTACGGCTACTTAAACAAACGAGGCGTTTTATCCGCCAGGGAAAAAAGTTTCCAGAAGTGGATCTTAGTTATGTGGTTAGATATTCAGTGGAGTCTTAAGTCACAGGAAAGAGGCCTCCACTAGCCTACCAAGTCAATCCGTAAAAAAAAATATCACTGGCAGCGTGAGGGATGGTGGATGAAGGGGGGATGGGATGGCTAAAGACCCATCAATCTCCATCAGCCCCCCAAATCCTTCTCAAATAAAAAGAATAATAACGAAGCTCTGAGACAAGTCCCCCCCCCCCTCCTTCCATCCAGATTGCTCCTCCTTTATAGAAATTGTGGAGCCGCCCCAGCACATCAGATTTTTCAATAACCCAGACACAACTTACGCAAATAACCCGCACGTAGGAGAAACTTATAACAACGTTTCGCTCCGACTTGGCCCGGACGTTTCTCTCTCCTATGTGCGCTTTATTTGTCACGGTACTGTTGACTTTTTATTCTTTGAGGTACAATTCAACTTGATGAAGGTCGACTTGAAGACGAATATCACATGGAAAGGTCTCAGTTACTGCAAAGTCATCGGCTCAATAAGGGAACCGAAATGGTTGTTGCTCTTGTGCATGACGTTATGAAGACGGGCCTCTCTTACTACTACCACCACCACTACTAATTCTACTACTACTCCTACTACCACCATTACCTCTATCACTACTTCTCCGCTTCCTTCTTTCTTCATCTCTCTGTCCCGTCCCTATTCCCCTCTCCTATATATACTGGCTCCCTCATCTTCGTGTGTTAGTGTGACTTGTAAATGGTCTTCTACGTGCCGGTTATTTGTGTATAAGCCAACATTACAAGTTTTATACCACCACCTTCATTAATCTTGTGTTTTTAATGTTTCGGGAGGGAAAAAAGCCAGTGGAAGGCCTCGGTCAGATGACCAAAAGCTAGACCCGAATCAGGAAACACTTGTCTTGTTTCCTGACGAATCTTACCTAACAGTGGCGTCTCGAGGTCCAGTGCCTATCACAAAACCTACAACAAAACGCTGTGCAGTCCCAATTTTTTTCCATTGCACATCCCTTCTGTGGAACAAACTGCCGCTCTGTGCTCTGCTCGACCCTTTCATCTCAAACATTTTAAAAATACTCGGCTGAGTATTCATCTGGACAGCAGCAGACAGTCTTGCTTTTTTCTCCACTGGTATTAATGAAGGGTAACATCGGCCTCTCGCTCGCTGGGATGGATTCCTCTGGCAACACAAAAACCTCACTCTTATTTTAAATCTCCATTTCTCATTCATTTCCTACCTTTTCTTCCTTTCTCTTCCCTGCCACTCTCCTACTCCCTCCCTTTCACTCTTCTCTGCCCCTCGGCCTCTCTACGCGATCTAGTCACAGCAAAACTTCCTGTATTTGGTGTCGAATGCCTCTGAGTGCCAGGATTCTTAGTGTCAGTGTTCGTGGTACACGCACAGTGCCAGTGTTGTTATAGTGTCAGTGTTCTTATAGTGCCAATGTTCATATACCGTGTGTTCTTACAGTGTCAATGTTTATATAGTGCCAGTGGTTTTACAGTGCCAGTATTCATACAGTGCCAGTGTTCTTATAGTGCCAGTGTTCTTATAGTGCCACTTATGATGCTCTACCACATAACTTAAGTTTCCATATTTTCTATATTTTTTAAGTCAGCGAAACGCTGACTTTAAAATATAGGGTTTGTGTGCCAACTGCGTCCTACTGTCATCCTTATTGGCACTCCTGGCATTCCATAACATTCATCCATGGTGCCATGAATGTTTGCTTCCCTTCAACATCTTTGTAAGAAATATAATCCACAACAATTCTCTAGGATTAGAATTTCATAAAATATTCCCATCATTTTGTTCTAGTTGTAATTCCCAAAGAGACGATATTAAAATGTGATTATATTTATTAGTGAGCGTTTTGTGCTGTATCGTGCCAGAGAGAGAGAGAGAGAGAGAGAGAGAGAGAGAGAGAGAGGACACTGCGTGTTGTGGAGACATAGTGCACAGGAATTAGAGGACGCATGGAAATGGTGTTTAGGTGGCAAAGTGAATTGAGTGTTGTGTTGCGCGGTTGCCGGTCAACGATTACTGCCTCCTGGTGAACACTGTGGTCACTGATGCACCATTACTGCCTGCCTGGTGAACACTGTGGTCACTGATGCACCATTACTGCCCGCCTGGTGAACACTGTGGCCACTGATGCACCATTACTGCCCGCCTGGTGAACACTGTGGTCACTGATGCACCATTACTGCCTGCCTGGTGAACACTGTGGTCACTGATGCACCATTACTGCCTGCCTGGTGAACACTGTGGTCACTGATGCACCATTACTGCCCGCCTGGTGAACACTGTGGTCACTGATGCACCATTACTGCCCGCCTGGTGAACACTGTGGCCACTGATGCACCATTACTGCCTGCCTGGTGAACACTGTGGTCACTGATGCACCATTACTGCCCGCCTGGTGAACACTGTGGCCACTGATGCACCATTACTGCCTGCCTGGTGAACACTGTGGTCACTGATGCACCATTACTGCCTGCCTGGTGAACACTGTGGCCACTGATGCACCATTACTGCCTGCCTGGTGAACACTGTGGCCACTGATGCACCATTGCTGCCCGCCTGGTGAACACTGTGGTCACTGATGCACCATTACTGCCTGCCTGGTGAACACTGTGGCCACTGATGCACCATTACTGCCTGCCTGGTGAACATGTGGTCACTGATGCACCATTACTGCCTGCCTGGTGAACACTGTGGCCACTGATGCACCATTACTGCCTCTGTGAACACTGTGGCACTTGATCACCATTGCTGCCTGCCTGGTGAACACTGTGGCCACTGATGCACCATTACTGCCTGCTTGGTGAACACTGTGGCCACTGATGCAGAAACAATGTTACAACATTATTTATCTGGTGCTTAATCACTCGTTACACAACTTTAAGACTTAATATTTCTGTACCCTCCCTTCCCCCCCCCAAAAAAAAAAGTGTAGGTAAGAATTGAGTGAGATTCATAATGCAATAATCTTGAATTCTGAGATAAATGTATGATAATTCACAGATTAAAAAGACTCATGATGCCCAAAATAATCGCAAAATATAACTTATGATAAAGAATAATCGTTAAATTATGAAATAACTTATTACATTTGTATTACAAACCTTGCCACATTTTTTCAATATTTGCAATATCAATCAGCAAGACACTACACCCTCTTACACTATTATTGAAATTTTGACTCAAAAAAATTATAACACGACTGTAAGCAAATCAGGGAACGGATGGGGTGTTTGAACTCATGCTGAGTCCTAAAACTCACAGGCCAGTGCGCTAACCACTGGGCCAGCTGACTCTAATAAGATTCATCCAACTAGCTATATTTCTATACACCATAGGAAGGTTATCATGGGCCACCAGTGTGACCACAAATGTAAGTTTATTTAGCTACAGGTACATATACATAAAGTTACACAAATTATTATGAATATTAACATGTGTAAATTACCCTAGGATAAGCCCCCCAAAAAAAAAAAAAAAGTCAGACGAATCCCACACCAGAGTGGCTGTGGCAAACTCTAGCTCAAGTCCCTTCAAAGCCGCCATCATGACTCACGAAATCATAACACGATCGCCAACAAATCACAGAATGGGCGAGACTTGAAACCATTTGTTCAAGACCCATCCCGCTCTGTGACTTATTTCGCTGAACCCGTGTTCCACCTGCAGTCTTAAACCACAGTAATTATCAAACTATCATGGTGAATTACAAGGGATTATGTAAAAACGTGTATTTCAGGGTATAATTATGAGCAGATTTCATAACTACGCAACAATTCTTCATTCAATTTGAACTGGTCAAAAGACACTGGAGGAAAGGGCAAGATTAAGACCCGCTTTAGGAGAAATGTTTATATTTTTTCCTGACAGAACTATATTCGTCCGGACTTAAATTTCTCAATAGAAACTGGAAAGCAATTTCTCTGAAGCCAAGTTTTTTGATCAGTTCAAATTGAACGAAGTTTTTTGATCAGTTCAAATTGAACGAAGTTTTTTTATCAGTTCAAATTGAACGAAGTTTTTTGATCAGTTCAAATTGAACTAAGTTTTTTGATCAGTTCAAATTGAACGAAGTTTTTTGATCAGTTCAAATTGAACGAAGTTTTTTGATCAGTTCAAATTGAACGAAGTTTATTGATCAGTTCAAATTGAACGAAGTTTTTTGATCAGTTCAAATTGAATGAAGTTTTTTGACCAGTTCAAATTGAATGAACTGATAAAAAAAACTTGGCTTCAGAGAAATTGCTTTCCAGTTTCTATTGAGAAATTTAAGTCCGGACGAATATAGTTCTGTCAGGAAAAAATATAAACATTTCTCCTAAAGCGGGTCTTAATCTTGCCCTTTCCTCCAGTGTCTTGATTCATCTCGAGACCGTCCTGGGCTTTCCGCTTCACCCCGCAATAAATTAGATATAGTATACCCTCTTATAAAATTATTGCATTCCTGGGGAAAGCGCTAAATTCGCAGGGATCATACAGGGCCTGGGGAAGGGGGGGGGAATGATAGTCATTCAGGTTTGAGCCAAGGAGAGCACAGATTCAAGTCCTTCGATCCAAAGCTCTTGAACGGCTTCAATAAACCACCCTTGAGAAGCGCGCTCTTATAGAGCTCCTCTACATAAAGCGATCACAAATAATTGCAATTAGTTGCATGCAATAATGAAGAGCACGTATAAAAACCTTCATAGTATGTGTTATTATTCAAGTTCGGATATTTTTTTCTTTCGTTGCATTTGCAAAACATCGAATTATAGAGAATAATTTAATAAGAGAACTGACGCAATAAGTTACGATGGTAAGCTTTTACAAACCCATATATAAAGATCACTTAGTGTGTAAACATATGATCAGACGTCAAACTGGGCCTCAGGAATCCCGTTAAAAGTGATCTGCAACAAGAGTGGAAACTACAACAGCCCAAGGACTGAGTGTTCTACAGTTCTTTAGCGTTCTGATTAGTGTTTATGAATCCCTCTCTCTATGCAAGTTCCGCCATTCTCTTTCTCATTAGTTTACCTTTTTTTTTCTTGCAAAGTATCCATGTCAGAGATCCACTTCCGTTGCTTAACATATTCTGTTGTCCAGCTTCATATCTACTTGTGGACGACTGCTGGTCAGACCAGCATTAAGCAGTGTGCTCCTTGTGAATGTGTTTACATATCGAGTCTGTGATAGATGTATCAACAGATGAGTCTGTGAGATATGTATGAACAGATGAGTCTGTGAGAGATGATTATATTACTGGTATATAATATTGACAAGTACATGAACAAGACATGTGCAACAGTTGGTTATTTATGCATTGGCTTAAGCCGGTGGGAGACTTGGACCTGCATCGCATGGGCCAGTAGGCCTGCTGCAGTGTTCCTTCTTTCTTATCTTCTTATGCCGAAAAGTTTCGCCATGCTCGGCAGGTTTCTTCAGTCGCCGAGGTGACTTGAATATATCTATCACTTCTATATTCGACTGAAGAAGCCTGATTAAGACACATGTGCAACAGTTGGGTATCTTTACTGTTAAAACGTTTTGCCTACACAGTAGACTTCTTCAGTCACATACAGAGGGCGCCTACTGAGAAGACGAAACGTTTCAACAATGAAGATAACCCAACTGCTGCACATACGTTTTATTCATCTTTCTTATTTTGCGAGGCACCAACACTATACTAAGGTTACACACAAGCAACCTGGTCTGGTTAGACCGCACCCGCTTGTCTGACCCGCCTATACCATTCCAGGGAGGTTCATTAAGCCGACTGACCACCAGGGAGGACCTCGCTTAACTGCATTTGAAACTGATGCCAAAGATAAAATAGTGTGTCAAGACAAACCTCCACCAATACCAAGTCTCTCCCAACTCCCATGATCTGACATTAGTCTCCAAGTATGGTTAACACACAGGTTAACACCCAGGTTAACACCCAGGTTAACACCCAGGTTAACACCCAGGTTAACACCCAGGTTAACACCCAGGTTAACACCCAGGTCGAAGAGAAACAATACTAGTTAAAGACGTTTCTTCTTTTTTTTTCCTCGAAGGCTAAGGTTCTTATAGGTTAGAGAACTTTTACAGTAAATGGTGTAAGAACGTTTATAGATTAAGGAGTTTACACAGTAAATGCTTTGGGAACGTTAGTACGAACTCTCACAATAAACGATATAGTAACGCTTTTAAGTTGGGGAACTTTTCCAGTAAATAATACGGGGAATGTTTTTCGGGATGTGTCAAGGGAATGTATAAATATGTAACATTCCTATATAAATATGCAGAATTATATAAATATGTAGAATTATTGTAAGGTTATGGAATTTATGGTTAGATAAGATTTGCCAGGAAACAGGACAAGCGTTTCCTGACGCGGATCTTAAAGTTATATGATGACCCGCAGCTGGAGCTTTTGGTCATCTGACCGGGGCCTTCCGCTGGCTTACCCGTCCACCTCTTTAAAGACCAAGTTTATTGCCGTCCAATAAGCCTCACGTCTATAGTAGGCAAATTATTAGAATCAATTATAGCTGATATTATCAGAAGTCACCTTGAAGAACATAATTTGATTAATGAATCTCAGCATGGGTTTACGAGAGGTCGTTCCTGCCTGACAAATTTACTGACGTTTTTCAATAAAACATTTGAGGCAGTAGACAGTGATAAAGAATATGATATAGTTTACTTGGATTTCAGTAAGGCCTTCGATAGAGTACCTCACAAGAGACTCTTAAGAAAGGTGGCAGCTCATGGTATAGGAGGTAAAGTTCTAGCATGGATAGAGGCATGGCTTACCAATAGAAAGCAGAGAGTTTCCATTAATGGGGTCAAATCTGAATGGGGATTTGTCACTAGTGGCGTTCCACAAGGATCAGTTTTGGGCCCATTGTTGTTCATAATTTACATTAATGACCTTGATGAAGGAATTGCAAGTGACATGAGTAAATTTGCTGATGATACAAAAATAGGCCGTATAATTCATTCTGAGGAGGATAACAGTGAACTCCAGGAGGATTTGGATAAATTAATGTCTTGGTCTGAAAAGTGGCAGATGAAGTTCAATGTGGACAAGTGTAAGGTGCTTGTCGTTGGTAATGAAAATATCCCTCGAATTTATAAACTAGGTGAAGTTGAGCTTGATCATACAGAATGTGAAAAGACTTGGGAGTCATGGTAAGCAGAAATCTAAAGCCAAGACAACAGTGCCTAAGTGTGCGCAATAAGGCTAACAGATTACTAGGATTTATTTCAAGAAGTATAAGCAACAGAAGTCAAAAGTTATTTTACAGCTCTATACATCACTAGTGAGACCTCATTTGGATTATGCAGCTCAGTTTTGGTCTCCTTACTACAGGATGGATATAGATTCATTGGAGAACATACAAAGAAGAATGACTAAAATGATTTACAGTATAAGAAATCTCCCGTATGAAGATAGACTTAGAGCGTTGAATCTCCACTCTCTGGAGAGACGTAGAATGAGGGGAGATATCATCGAGGTGTACAAGTGGATGATGGGCATAAACAAAGGAGATATTAATAAAATACTGAGGATATCGAACCAAGTAAGAACGAGAAATAACGGATTTAAATTGGATAAATTTAGATTTAGAAAGGACATAGGCAAGTACTGGTTTTCGAACAGAGTTGTAGATGCGTGGAACAATCTTCCGAGTAGGGTGATAGAGGCTAGGACCTTGGGTGGCTTTAAAAAGAGATTGGACAAATATATGAGTGGGAGGGGCTGGGTTTGATTTGTGTCGTGAGTACGGGAATAAATTTTTAGGTAGTGGTGGTTTTGATAAGGACCTGCCTTGTATGGGCCAGTAGGCCTTCTGCAGTGTTCCTCCATTCTTATGTTCTTATGTTAAGTCGTAGCCGGGACCTTCAGCCGGCGACGCAATGTCCCAAGGCGCGCTCAAGACACCAATCCGGAGCCAGACAGACAGAAAGGCATATGACTGAATCATTAACCAGACTATAGTCAACGTCGATCTACTAGCACGTGACATCGATATACCACGTGTATCCAGCTCTCCAAAGTACTTTTAAGCTGGCAAACGTGCACGACTCAACCCCTGCAACCACAAAGAGGTGAGTACACACACAAATAATTTTTTGACAGCCCATAATAAAATCAAGCAACCACAATGACCTAACCTTCGACCTGGCCGCAAAATATAATACACACAAAATAAGACAAAATAAATTTAAATCAGACAGGAAAAAACAATGGAAAAAAAATGCGTTTTCTAAACGAGACGTGATAAGAGGACGAATTTACTAAACAAGACCCGCAAAATGTGAAGTTACTATCAAGTGTCAGGAAGCAAGAGACAGATACATAATTACCCACGCTTCAGGAAGTAACGCAAAGATACATAATTACCCACGTGTCAGGAAGCAACCCAAAGATACATAATTACCCACGTGTAAGGAAGTAACGCAAAGATACATAATTACCCACGTGTCAGGAAGCAACCCAAAGATACATAATTACCCACGTGTCAGGAAGTAACGCAAAGATACATAATTACCCACGTGTCAGGAAGTAACGCAAAGATACATAATTACGCTCATGTCAGGAAATCGCAATAAGACAACGACTAACAGCGATGTGGAGAGTCGATTCGAAAACGACAGCGGCCAAAATTAAAACTAATATGGTTGTAATGAATAAACTGACATAAACAAAATAAGCAAATAAAATATCAGAATTTCTGGGAGACAACAAATGTTAGTGTAACCTTAAAATTCAACAGGTAATGTTAAATAACAGGTAGTGTTAAATTATATAGACAAACAGGTAGAGAGACGATGGCAAAAGCCCAGAAAGGGAAATACTGGCAGTAGAGAATACACTTGATAAAGGTCAGTTTTGGGCGAAACGTTGTATTAAAAGGATTCTCCGCTACCAGAGTTTTTA
This sequence comes from Cherax destructor, assembly GCA_009830355.1. Classification (NCBI taxonomy): domain Eukaryota; kingdom Metazoa; phylum Arthropoda; class Malacostraca; order Decapoda; family Parastacidae; genus Cherax; species Cherax destructor. The sequence continues at coordinate 106,879 of WNWK01000057.1, forward strand.
TTCCCACTAACATCTAGTGCAATGCGAAGATCAGGGGTTACAGAACACCTTCAAGAAACGAGATTAATCTAGGAATAACATGGTTTTGGGAATGAAAAATGATCTCACAAACCTAACTGAAATGCATGACAGTCTCAAGGAAAAACTTGAGTCAAGGAAGAGAAGGAACGAGCGCATATTCCTTGACTAAATGAATCACTTCGCTTCGACTCTGTACGAATGACTGATGAACAAACTCGAAGAACTAGCAAATACAACAGGATGTTAAAGACTGGATAAAAGAATATCAAGTTAATACAAGGAAAAGGCAACGCTTAAAATCAACGGGAAATTTGATTTACGAAGACTATAGTTAATGGAAATGCAAATGTTGGGAGAGAAGAAATAGAAGAGATGTGATAACTACATATAAATTGATAAATTTATGCGAAAAGTAAATATGGGGGAATTTTGGTTCCAGAAATAGGGAGAACAAGAAGATTTATGCTTAAATCTGGCAATGTAGATATATTTTAACCTATTTCATCACAGTGTAGTTGAGGAAATGAAATCAGATCAGAAATACGACGCTAAAAAACAATGTAACGTTTCACATTCCATAATAAATTTATGCTAGATGGGTCACTACAAGTGTTAGCTTCAGTCCAGCAACTGAAAAACGATAATTAAATGCGGTTCCACGGGAGAATGGCGTCAGCGGTGGTTACATTAGTCGCTGCTTCACCGAAAGTAAGTTTATTCAGGTATACAGTTACATAGATTATCATACATAGCAGCATATGTGTAGAGAACCTAGGATAACCCAAAAAGTACCCGGGTTAGAATTCCTGGTAGGGAGAGGGCATGCATAGAGACAAATTTCCTTACATCTTATGCCCCTGCTCACCTAGCAGTAAATATTTGTGTGTGTGTTAGTCGTCTATTGTGAATTTCATTCTGGGGTCAAAAAGTTCCAGTGCAAAATAAAATAATAAAAACCGGACAATAACAAATAAGTAATCACACACACACACACACACTAAAATGAGACACGCAAAAGCAAGAGAGAGTACAGGATAAACTTATGATTACAGATGAGCCACAATGTTAGGATACTTTTCTTCATTCTTAGGGTGATATGGTGAAAGTAAATTCCATACACGGTTTAAAGAGTAGGTATGATATGGCCCACAAGGTCAGGAATCGACGCATGCCAGCCAATTTTCGAACTCAAAGAGGCAGAACCAGAAGCAGTGTCTCGACCCCCAACAAGCAACTAAGCGAGTACAACTCAAAGTACACACTCCACAGAAATGAATATTTATTGCTTCGTTAGAATAATATCTTCCTTAGATGCTCCAGTAATTCTCTAAGCTCAACTACTAATGTCGCTCCTTCAAATCTCGCCTTAATTCTCTCTCTCTCTCTCTCTTTCCTAATCCTTCCCAGCGTTTGCCAATCACGCAATCAAGACGTAATAAAAAATATGCATATAACCAGATTTAGTTAGGTACCATTAAGGCGAGTGAGTATACACAGAACAGGCTCTGATTACAACAACGTTTCGCCCTATATAAACATTTATCAAGTCGTGGCTTTATTAAATCAAGAGTTAGCAAGTCTGCTGCGACGACCTGCACCAGAGTCTGCTGCAACGACCTGCACCACAGCCTGCTGCAACACGCACCACAGCCTGCTGCAACACGCACCACAGCCTGCTGCAACACGCACCACAGCCTGCTGCAACACGCACCACAGCCTGCTGCAACACGCACCACAGCCTGCTGCAACACGCACCACAGCCTGCTGCAACACGCACCACAGCCTGCTGCAACACGCACCACAGCCTGCTGCAACACAACGGAAGTCTTGAGGGAGTTAACAGTGGGTATCAACTTTGTTCAGTTCTGGGAAATCCCCGCGTCTGGTTCTTAGTAACAATTAAGGAACGATGGTTAGCGAAACCTAACAACGTAATCCCTTTGCTGGAAGGCAGGTGCTGCCATCAGGTGCTGAAAGTGGCAGAAGTTTAATAAAGAAGAGGTTTCGCTCTGTTTAGAGATTCATCAAGCCATGTTTTCCTCTGTTCAGAGCGATATCAAACCATGTGTCCTTTCATTTAGAGCTTTACCAAGCCATATTTCCCTCTGTTTAAGACTATCATTTAAGACTCACACTGTACAGAGCTTTATCAAGTCATCTTTTTTTCCACTATGTAAAGCTTTATCAAGTCATGTTCCTATCTGTAACAATGTTGGTAGAACTGCCGACAAAATGTTAGGTAAAAAGCCACTAACGCGACATTTTATTGTGACAACGTTTCTCCCTCCTGGAGCTATGAGGCAAAGGCTTGACAAAGATCCTGGAGAGCGAAACGCTGCCACAATAAAATGTCGTATTAGTTTCACATGTGTCCTGTTACCTAACATGTTTCAATGTACAGTTTATATTTCTCTCCATGTAGAGCCTTATCAAATCATATTTTCCTGTGTGTAGAGCTTCATCAAGTCATGCCCGGATGAAGCTCTATCCAGAGCACCTCCTGTAACACAGATCTGCCTCTCTCTCAAACACACTTACAGAGTGTGGGGCGGTAAGTGTACAACTTACCTCTATTATAAACTCAAAGATTTCTTAAATCCCCTTCTATTTACACAGGTTATAAAAACGAGCAGGTCTTTACTAATTTTGGACCCATGAATACGGAAATTATTAAAAATAAAAAATAAAAATTGGCTTTATGAAGACATGTACTCAGGACGGTATTTTCTTTGACCTAGGAAGACGGGAAAGTAAATAAACTGAACCATGAAAAGCTTATTGATTCAAACTCACAATGTGATTGCTTAAACCACATATACTTAAACCATATGGCTACAATATGGAATTATTTAAACCATACATAAAATTTCCTATAGCCACAACATGTAATTTTTTGAAAAATAAATACAAGTTCCTTTAGCCAATAGACTGTTATGGTTAAATACGTTTTCTGCATCCCCCCCCCCAGAAAAATATAATGCGAAATACCCTTTTTCTCTGAAGCACAAAATGGTTCAAAAATTGTATACCAGTGATATTAACCATGTGACGACGTTTCGGTCTGTTCTGGATCATTATCAAGTCACAACTAGGGCGAGAAAACTAGAGAAGGCCACAAGACACTACGGGAGGGGCTGGAGAGGTTTGAAGGGAATGGTGGTATAGAGCACAGCTCTGCTTCTGTAACTTCAAATAGGGGAATACAAATTAAATAGTTAAAAATAGGCGTTGTTACAGGTTTCAAGTGTTCATGGACAAATATCTTCACCAGGTGCCAGATCAACCAGGCTGTGATGGATATGTGGGGCAGCGGGCCTCCAGCAGCAACAGCCTGGTTGACCAGGCAAGCACCAGACGAGCCTGGCCCATGGCCGGGCTCAGAGAGTAGATACTCTCGAAACTCTTCAAAGGTATATCAAAGGTATGTACAGGAGGGAGCCACATATATAGCACCTATTTTCTGTCTTCCACGATTTCCTTGGCTTTCAACTAAGCCATTGTTCCACCCGCCGGCGATAGTCACCAGCGGGTGGAACATGATGAACAATGCCTCAATCTGAAGCCAACGAAAGGGTGGAACATCGAAAAGTTCAGCTTAACATCTATATTACGCACCCCATACCCCCTCCTGTGGGTGGTAGTCAAAGGATTACAGAGGTACATAATGGGTCCAGGGACTGTAACCTAAACATTACAGAGGTACATAATGGGTCCTGGGACTGTACCTAAACATTACAGTGGTACATAATGGGTCCAGGGACTGTACCTCAACATTAGAGGTACATAATGGGTCCAGGGACTGTACCTCAACATTACAGGTACATAATGGGTCCAGGGACTGTACCTCAACATTACAAAGGTACATAATGGGTCCTGGGACTGGACCGCGAATTTTGATAGCTGAACAAGTTACAGTGGTAAAGAACTACATACATGTTTACATCCGGTCACAAAAGTAATGAATTATTTATGAAAGAAGGTGCTGTATATGCGGGGCCCTCCTGTGCTGTATTTTGAAGACCTCAGTTACCACATATTCGTGTCACTGAAAAGTTATACTTGTGTGGGGGGGTATATTCGCTTCTGACAATGTATAGGTATATACTTTTTGTCATATATATTATCTCTTCCAAAGTTCGTGCGTGAGTGTAAAACACAGTATTACAACACATTTGTCAAATTATGTATGTGCCTGTTAACCCCTTTGGAGGCCTAGTTCCTTGGCCTATTGTGTCTCCGTGTGTTCCTGGGCTACCGTCCACAGGATGGCTCTGGAATGCACAGCACGAGTCCCATGGCTCGGGTGGTAGCACCCTCAATTCACGTAATGGTCCAAGTCAGACCGAAACGTCGTCGTAAGCTCCCCTCTCCTATGTGCGGGTTACTTGTGTATCACGTACTGGGGGGTCAGTGGTTCGATCCTCGGCATGGGTGGAAACGTTGAGAATGTTTCGTTACACCTGTTGCTTATGTTCACCTAACAGTAAGTAGGTACCTGGGTGTTACCTTACACCTGTTGCCCCTGTTCACCTAGCAGCAAGTAGGTACCTGGGTGTTAGTCGACTGTTGTGGGTCGCATCCTGGGAGGGGGGTAGTATACCTCAGACAGAGCTCGACTTTGAAATGAGCTGTGGTAGAATAACAGCAACAACACTTAGCTTATAAAAACTATTTTTGCAAATATATATATATATATATATATACACTAACCGCTTCGGTGGCAAAAATCCCAATTTCGTTAAAAATTCCAAAATAAATTTCAAATGAGCATTAGGCAAGAGTAAGCCTGATTATTTTCATAAAACTATAGCAAAAATATTCTACGTAAAAGAAACCCGTCATTATTCTTACACTACTAGTTTAGCGATGATGTAAATAATAATAATAATAATAATAATAATAATAATAATAATAATAACAATAATAATAACAATAATAATTTTTGAGGCACAGAGAAATGCCGGTGCATTCATTAGTAATCTTTGGCTTCCGTCACCTCCCCTGAGAGTCAAACTTTAAGTTATATATTTACGAGGATCAAAATTTTAGATACGATGCGTAGAAGTCAGCGAAATAAGACCTCCAGCGCGCACAGTGCCACGTTAAACCCTGAATGCATTAAGTGGTACATCAGAACCTCTCACATGAAACCAAGTGCTGGTCTAGGTTCGTACACTGCTGGTGACCAACAACTTACGGAATTATATAAATAATTCTGTGCAATCTGACACAGTATATCTGCCTCAGCAACATGCAACTTTGCATTATAAAGCAACAATCAACTTTCAGCTACGTCAATAATTTCGTGCGATTTGACACAGCATATTTGGGTTCTAAAAATATTTAGATCATGAACATGCACCTTCACCTTACAGAGGTATAATCACTATGCCCACGAAAGAGGATAATCATAGGAAGGTTCGAAGCAATTGTATAATGTCCATCATGAGAAGGATTGGGCAACCTCACTCGACATTATATGATTCTCAATGGATAATGGAATTTAGAAACCTACTGACTACACGAGGGTCATTAACGCTGCATGTCACCTATTCACCAGTTTAAACTAATCCCTAAAATAAGTATTAAAGGAAGTTTTCAGGGTATGTACACAGAGACATACACCTCACGATGTATATACACAGACATACACCTGTATACAACCTGTGTCTCACTCTTCTCAAGCTACTATAAGAACTACTACAAAACAAAATCTTAGGTGACTACTGAGAATCTTCCCTCTTTGAACATTAAATACTGCAAAGATAAAATATTCTGGTGATACCTGAGAGTTTCTTTTTAAGATATTCCAATAAATTTAGGATATTTTGCATATTTTAAGGGCAAAACCGAGTGTTTTTTTATTATTTAAAAGAAAATATGATGACTTTCAACGATAATACTTCAAGATAAAGCTCATGGAGCAGGGAGAGAGTGGACCTAGTGGCGACCAGTGAAGAGGCGGGGTCAGGAGCTATGAATCGACTCATGCAACCACAATTAGGTGAGTACACACACAAACTATTACCAGCATTACAAAAAAATAGTACAAGTATTCTCTTTAATAATACCGGTTCAGTGAATTCCAAAACTGAGAGAATCCAACCCTGGTAGTCATTCCTGGTATGTCTCAGGCTGGTAATACTCTCCCGGTATGTCTCAGGCTGGTAATACTCTCCCGGTATGTCTCAGGCTGGTAATACGCTCCTGGCATGTCTCAGGCTGGTAATACTCTCCTGGTATGTCTCAGACTGGTAATACTCTCCTGGTATGTCTCAGGCTGGTAATACTCTCCTGGTATGTCTCAGGCTGGTAATACTCTCCTGGTATGTCTCAGGCTGGTAATACTCTCCTGGTATGTCTCAGGCTGGTAATACTCTCCTGGTATGTCTCAGGCTGGTAATACTCTCCTGGTATGTCTCAGGCTGGTAATACTCTCCTGGTATGTCTCAGGCTGGTAATACTCTCCTGGTATGTCTCAGGCTGGTAATACTCTCCTGGTATGTCTCAGGCTGGTAATACTCTCCTGGTATGTCTCAGGCTGGTAATACTCTCCTGGTATGTCTCAGGCTGGTAATACTCTCCTGGTATGTCTCAGGCTGGTAATACTCTCCTGGTATGTCTCAGGCTGGTAATACTCTCCTGGTATGTCTCAGGCTGGTAATACGCTCCTGGTATGTCTCAGGCTGGTAATACGCTCCTGGTATGTCTCAGGCTGGTAATACGCTCCTGGCATGTCTCAGGCTGGTAATATTCATCTGGTATGTCTCAGGCTGGTAATACTCTCCTGGTATGTCTCAGGCTGGTAATACTCTCCTGGTATGTCTCAGGCTGGTAATACTCTCCTGGTATGTCTCAGGCTGGTAATACTCTCCTGGTATGTCTCAGGCTGGTAATACTCTCCTGGTATGTCTCAGGCTGGTAATACTCTCCTGGTATGTCTCAGGCTGGTAATACGCTCCTGGCATGTCTCAGGCTGGTAATATTCTCCTGGTGTCTCAGGCTGGTAATATTCTCCTGGTATGTCTCAGGCTGGTAATACTCTCCTGGTATGTCTCAGGCTGGTAATACTCTCCTGGTATGTCTCAGGCTGGTAATACTCTCCTGGTATGTCTCAGGCTGGTAATACTCTCCTGGTATGTCTCAGGCTGGTAATACTCTCCTGGTATGTCTCAGGCTGGTAATACTCTCCTGGTATGTCTCAGGCTGGTAATACTCTCCTGGTATGTCTCAGGCTGGTAATACTCTCCTGGTATGTCTCAGGCTGGTAATACTCTCCTGGTATGTCTCAGGCTGGTAATACTCTCCTGGTATGTCTCAGGCTGGTAATACTCTCCTGGTATGTCTCAGGCTGGTAATACTCTCCTGGTATGTCTCAGGCTGGTAATACGCTCCTGGCATGTCTCAGGCTGGTAATATTCTCCTGGTATGTCTCAGGCTGGTAATATTCTCCTGGTATGTCTCAGGCTGGTAATATTCTCCTGGTATGTCTCAGGCTGGTAATACTCTCCTGGCATGTCTCAGGCTGGTAATACTCTCCTGGTATGTCTCAGGCTGATAATACTCTCCTGGTATACACCACGGCATTATTAATATTAGTATTTAAGTTATACACAACCTGAGGAATAACACGCAATCAGGTTTGATCCGAGGAAGAGGTAAAGCTTCAATTATTTTTATCAAGGGTTGTTCAGGAGTGTCAAGACAAGACATACAACCTTGAAGGTATGCACGTATGCCCCTCTTGCCTTCCAAGAACAGATTTTATATTATCAGCAAATTTTTAATAATAATAATAATAATAATAATAATAATAATAATAATAATAATAATAAATCAGTCCTTCATTTCATCATCAAATTATAATAATAATAATAGTTATTATTATTATTGTTGTTGTTGTTGGCTGACACTTCTCTAGTTGCACTAAAGTGTTCGTAAGTGTACACTTTGTGTTCCCTTGAACTGTTCTCTAAGGTTAAAGATTAAATTTTGTTCTTGGTAACACAAATCCGCATTGTTTATCATTGAACAATCTTGGTTAACGAGGTTCATGAAGATTTGGCACGCGGAACATTTCGTTTTTTGTTTCGTTTTTAGCGCAGTGGTCTGTTGTCAGTAAGGAATTATTGATCTGTACTCACAGGAAGAGTCCGTGTTGCAGCGTGTGTTAGCTAGTGTTGCACCGTGTGTTAGCTTGTGTTGCACCGTGTGTTAGCTTGTGTTGCACCGTGTGTTAGCTTGTGTTTCGCCGTGTGTTAGCTTGTGTTGCACCGTGTGTTAGCTTGTGTTGCACCGTGTGTTAGCTAGTGTTGCACCGTATGTTAGCTTGTGTTGCACCGTGTGTTAGCTTGTGTTGCACCGTATGTTAGCTTGTGTTGCACCGTATGTTAGCTAGTGTTGCACCGTATGTTAGCTTGTGTTGCACCGTATGTTAGCTTGTGTTGCATCGTATGTTAGCTAGTGTTGCACCGTATGTTAGCTTGTGTTGCACCGTATGTTAGCTTGTGTTGCACCATATGTTAGCTAGTGTTGCACCGTATGTTAGCTTGTGTTGCACCGTATGTTAGCTAGTGTTGCACCGTATGTTAGCTTGTGTTGCACCGTATGTTAGCTTGTGTTGCACCGTATGTTAGCTTGTGTTGCACCGTATGTTAGCTAGTGTTGCACCGTATGTTAGCTAGTGTTGCACCGTATGTTAGCTAGTGTTGCACCGTATGTTAGCTAGTGTTGCACCGTATGTTAGCTTGTGTTGCACCGTATGATAGCTTGTGTTGCACCGTATGTTAGCTAGTGTTGCATCGTATGTTAATTAGTGTTGCACCGTATAAATATATGATTATAAGTTTCTACAACAACTAATAACTTAGGCAAACTATCTTTTCTCTGGTTGACTGGTTAACTGGGTTTAAAGCCTATCGACTACACAACTAATCATCAAGGCTACATATGCCACCTATTAACAACCAGACAAGAATATTTTAATCCATATAAAATGGCGTTCCGGTCTAGGTACGAGTTTGACTTGATTGAGCGAAACCTTGTAGTTGATGACCAGGACACTTGTGAAACATTTGGGTATCTTTGTTGAGGAAACGTTTCGCCAGCCAGTGGCTTCATCAGTCCAATACTGAGAATAATGGTGGAAGATCACAAAGGATTTGAGGTAATCAGTCTTTCTGATCTTTCACTATTCTTCTCTGTATTGGACTGATGAAGCCAGTGTGGCGAAACGTCTCCACAATAAAGATACCTAGTAATGTACAAGTGTCTCAATTATCAACTAGTCGGTTCTCTGAATCACCACGTATCTCCAAAAGTTGGTCAGGACACAGGACAAGTGTTTCCTGAGGCTTTTGGTCATCTGACCGAGGCCTTCCACTGGCTTACCCCTACACCCCTTTAAAAATTATGGTCATGATTATAACCATTTCAGTTACATCTTCAAAACCTTCTAGTGACTAACATACCACTAACTAATTACAAAAAAAAAAATCATATGCCATTTTTTTTAAGCTTTTAAAATTGACTTCAGTTTAGCCTCCCTCTTCCCGGCACCAAGAAATCTCGCGGCATTTTCTTGCTAATTAATGTAAAATAAGCCATCCAGTTTCCTAGCCTCCTATTTTTCAAGGATACCTGTAAACCACCGTACCTAACTAGCATATTGTTTAAACTAGTCAGTGGCGATGCCCACTGCTGGCATAACCTTGGTGATCCCGACAAATTGGTTTCGAAAGACAGGGAAGCAAACACTAGGACCTATTAGAAAACGTTTCGGTCCTGGGACCTCGATCACTTCAAGGTCCCAGGGCCAAAATGTTTTCTAATAAATATGTCCTAGTGTTTGCTTACCTGTCTTCCGAAACACTCCTTACTGCTACACTGTACAATTCGTCTTGTTTACATTAATTTGCTGGGTAGCCTTTATATTGGCTCCCTTTTCCCTTTCTCGCAAGGAAAACTATGAGACTTATGCAATTCAGATTTAGAAAGAATACAGGAAAAAATTGATTTTTGCAATCAAGTTGTTAATGAGTGAAACAAACTGGTACTTAGCATCAATGAAGGTAATACACACACCACACCAAAAAAAAAAAATGAACTTAGAAGAGGAACCTTATTACGACGTTTCGGTCAGTCTTGATACAGTGGTTTAGTGGTATAAACCTTGGTAACAGATACCGACAAATCGGTTTAGAAACACAAGTGAGTAAACATCTAGACATACTTATCATCATCGTTTGGTTTTGACTGTAATAATAATCTAAACTGCGTGAATTTTAGCCCGTTTAGGACAAATTACTTTTGGTGGGGGATAAAAACCCATATCTCTGACTACGCTGTTTCCTTCAGGCGATCCAGTGTGGTTGTTAACTCGTAATTTAAGACAAGTTCAGCGAAATTAAAAATAACCTAAAATGCCACAATATTTAAAAAAAAAAATTGAGCTTGAAGAGAGACAATTCATGACAGGTGGGAAAGATTTGTTTAATTCTTGGAATATTTACTGAAGTACAATCACCGTTTCGCTCAATGTAGAGCTTTATCGTGACTTGATAACGCTCTACTACACAGAGCGAAACACTGTCCAAATAAAAGATTTTTGTCTGCAACACTTCTCCGCAGTTCGACATTTCGAACCCACATTTATCGCAAAGAAGCAAATTCTGCAATTCGAGTTTCGTAAATCAAAGTGGCAAGTGACAATTAATTCGTCAAACTTAAGTGGATTTGTCGTAAATTTCGCACCATTCACATTAATTTTGCCGCCACATAAAAAAATTCCTCCTGTGTTAAAATCCATACAAGACGTTTCGCCCATTCTAGTCAACACACAAAGAATTTTAATATTCTGGCCAGGTGGACAAAATTTCTGCGAGCTGGACAACATTTTCCCCAAACAAACCAAATTTTGGCTAAACAACGTTTTTGACCTTTATCCTTATATTTTCCCAACAGCTACATTTCGGCCACTGTCAGACCAAAACAAAAAATACTCCTTTCGCACATTCATAAGAAACTACATAGAAAAAAAATCACATTTGGAGTATCCTGTCCATAATTTTTTTTATTTTCTTAACCCAGTCCAAATCTCCGACGGTCGGAAAGAGGGAATTGCTAGCTCACATTTTCTCACATCTTGTAATTAGATTTCAAACGGCATTATCCACAGGTGGGTAAATACTATCCACAGGCGGATAGACACTATCCATAGACGGGTAAACACTATCCACACACGATATAACACTATTCACACACGATATAACACTACACACAAAACACTATACACACAATATAACACTATCCACACACAAAAAACAACAATATCCACACAAAACACAACACTATCCACACAAAATGCAACACTATCTATAAGCTGGTAGATACTAATAACACATGTTTAAAGACTATCCACACACGGGTAAATAATATCCATATAGGGATAAATACTATCCAAAAGCCGATATCCACAATCACACATGGGTAAATTCTATCCACACACGGAAAAATGTTATATACACAAATGCTATCCACACATGAGTATATACTATCCATTTGCCGATATTCGTTATCCACAGGCGGGTAGCACTACCCACAAGCTGCCAATAATTTCACATGTTAAACTACACGCGGATAATCACTATCCACCAGAGGGTAATCACTATCCACCAGAGGGTAATCACTATTCACACGCGGGTACTCACTATTCACACGCGGGTACTCACTATTCACACGCGGGTACTCTCCACATGTGGGTGCTCAATATCCACACGCGGTTAATCACTATTCACACGCGGGTAATCACTATCCACACACGGGTAATCACTATTCACACGCGGGTACTCTCCACACGCTGGTAATCACTATTCACAGGCGAGTACTCAATTCACACGCTAGTACTCACAATTCACACGCGGGTTCTCAATATCCACACGCGGGCAATCACTATTCACACACGGGTACTCACTATTCACACGCGGGTACTCACTATCCACACGCGGTTAATCACTATCCACACGCGGGTAATCACTATCCACACGCAGGTACTCATTATTCATATGCGGGTAATCACTTTCCACACGCGGGTACTCACTGTCAACACGCGGGTACTCACTATCCACACGCGGGTAATCAAGTCAGTCAGTTATTAATTTCTCATAAAACACTTCAACAAAGTCATTTCATCTACACTTTTTTTTCATATTTTTTCGATTATTTTTAAATAGATCATCAACACTTCAATTTTCTCATCCATTTCATTAACTAATTAGGTAATATTATCCAAGGCTTAGGTATTATAATACCTACTGGATTTTTGCAGTGTCAGGCACACATGAATATATGGGGACGTGTCGTGAAATACAGGAAAATAAATAATAATAATAATACTAATACTAATAGCAGTAGTAGTAGAAGTGGTGATAGTAGTAATAGTAGCAGCAGTAGTACTATTAATATATTAAGAAAAGAAGCACTAAACTCGTATAGGTCCTAACAACGCAGCAGTTCTGGTAAATTGGGAATAATTAACACGTAACTGGTATTGGGGTGTGGGCAGGTGTAGAGGGAGGGGGGGCTGCAAGTGTAACAGGTAGGACCACGTGTTAGGAGGGAAGGGGGAAGAGGGTAAAGGGGGGAGGGGCAGCAAATGTTTTAGGCAGTAATATACTCACATAGAGTTGAGAGAGCGCAGTCTGTTGAGAGGCTTGTCTGGGTTGACAGCAATGCTGCCATCCTTATTGGGTTCTCTCAGCCAGATGAACGTGTCGTACTTACGGAACTTCTTGAGCTTGGCGTTGGGCACCTGGATGTTAGACTTGAAGGAGTGCTTGCGTGGTGTGTCGTGGGCGCCGCCGCCGCCGTCCACCGCCGCCACGCTATCCATGGTTAAACCCTCGCGATGGCTGGTGCGCCGGCGCACTCCCAGCGCAACTTTGAAGGCAGACATCCCAGCGGCAGGTCCACCTCTCTCCCTCGCTACCCAAACTCTTGTACAGCCCAATACCACCACCTTGCCAGACGTTATCTTCCTTATTATTGTTTACCAATTTTATCCCATGTTTTTACTGCGTCTGTTGCATGTATATTTGTAACAGCTGTGAGCGTTGAGTGACCTAAACACTCAATCTACACCGCAGGTCACATCAATCTAACCCACCATGACTAATTAGTCACACAAACTCCCTCGTTATCCAACCTTTTTCCGATTATTATTTATCAGACTATTTCATTCTTTTTTTTCACACGCTGATGCTGAACTCTACACTAAAACACACACCTGATTAAAGCTCAATGGATTTCCAACCATAAATCGATATAGTTCCACGTTGCTCACCGTTTCCATGGCGACAATTTATTCATTTTTTACTTACAAAATCGCTATATTAAATCCAGCATTTGAGGATAACAAATGTCTTAGTAATAACTCAACCTGTCAATGAATCAAGTTATCATACAAAATACTAAACTTGTCTCAAGTTACAATGTTAACACTAATATTTTTTATATAAAAATCACTGAATTAATTACCAACAGACCTCTGGCTCTCTTCAAGAAGGCGCTGAAATGGCACCTAAAGTCAGTACCTGACCAGCCGGGCTGTGGTTCGTACGTCGGTCCACATGCGATCAGCAACAGCTTATTTGATCAGGCCCAGATCCACCACGAGGCCTGGTCACGTACCAGGCCGCGGGGGGCGTTCACCCCCGAAAGCATCCTTTAGGTATCCTTCAGGTGCTGCACAAAAAAAATGAAAGCCCATAGTATGCTTAGCATTACAGAAGAGACTATTCAGCTAACAACAGAAATGACCCGGGTTCAATCCCGGGATGGGACAAGACGGTTGGACAACTCTAATAACACCTGCTGCCCATATTCACCTAAAAGATATCTGTTGTAGGTCGCATCCTGGGGAAGGATCTAAGGGCCACAATGGAAACTATATGTTTCGAGAAGGGTATATCCGTATCCTATAAGCCCAGCTTCCTCTACCTCAGTGATATGAGAAAGGCATTCCCCTAATTCACAGTCTAGACCTCTCTACTTCAATACACGCAAAAGTAATAGTGTAGGGTGGCCATAAATTATGTGGGTTAGAGCGTCATGGGTTTTCGCTCACCATCAGACGGGCCAAAGCAGCATGGATTCGAATCCTTGGCTAGTCGCAGTGTTGTTATTGATCAGTATCATTCGTTCGTGGTTAAAATAATATATATATAATTTTTTTTTCAACAAGTCGGCCGTCTCCCACCGAGGCAGGGTGACCCAAAAAGAAAGAAAATCCCCAAAAAAGAAAATACTTTCATCATCATTCAACACTTTCACCTCACTCATACATAATCACTGTCTTTGCAGAGGCGCTCAGATACGACAGCTGAGAATAAGTATATATATATATATATATATATATATATATATATATATATATATATATATATATATATATATATATATATAATAACACACAATAAGATCACAGTAAACAGGTGATATAATATTCAGAACAACCACTGTGAAAAATAGCGAAATTCAAGCGTTTCGTGACTTCTCACATTATCAAGGAACTAATGTGAGAAGTCACGCACGCTTGAATTTCACTATTTTTCACAGTGGTGTTCTGCATATTATATCACCTGTTTACTGTGATCTTATTGCATATATATATATATATATATATATATATATATATATATATATATATATATATATAATATATATATATTTTTTTTCAACAAGTCGGCCGTCTCCCACAGACGCAGGGTGACCCAAAAAGAAAGAAAATCCCCAAAAAGAAAATATTTTTATCATTCAACACTTTCACCTCACTCATACATAATCACTGTCTTTGCAGAGGCGTTCAGATATTTATATTGTTCACATGCATGTGTGTGCATTCCTGCAAGTACGTATGTACACATTGCGTATGTTAGTTACCATTTTGTCCTAGACACATGTCGATTAGACACTAGGCCTGTTGTATATGAGTGCGTGTGTGTGTGTCACTGGTTGGTGGTGTGTTGGTCTTGTGTTGATTGCGTTATGCTAATGGTATTGTATTGTGTGGTTTTGAGAGTCAGTGTTGTTTTGCTGATGTTAGTGTTGTGTAGCGAATGTCAGCGTTGTGTAGACGATATCAGAGTTGTGTAGCTGATGTCAGTGTTGTGTAGCTGATGTCAGTGTTGTGTAGCTGATGTCAGTGTTGTGTTATTGATGTCAGTGTTGTGTTATTGATATCAGTGTTGTGTTGCTGGTGTCAGGCTACAATTTTCTTTAGCAGAACAGTCAAAACAGAAACGCTGAAAAAAGCACTGAAGAGCTTGAACGCGTAAAGCTAGTTCTCTCTCTCTCTCACTTTTTTTCTAACACCCTTCCCTACTATCGCCCTCTCTCAAATGTCACATCTATGCGTGGGATACGCAGTTCCCAGGATGATAACTCCCGCTATGCTGGAAGGAATCGAGTTGCCGTATTTACCTGGAGTCACCGTCCCTGCGGCCCGGTCACAGATCAGGTTTCCTGGTTGATGTCTTGATCGATTAAACCGTTGGTGCCCGCCGCTCGTAGTCCAATGTATGCACCACAACCCGGATGATCAGGA